>JAKXYG010000042.1:20000-112500 GCA_025895645.1 Cardicola forsteri | reverse complement strand
TTGCGCACTTTTACATAAAAATAATATTAGTAATAGGAAAACATAATAACCAATCTAAAAATAAATTTTCTAAAAACATTTTACTACCAAAAACACGTATTAAAATTTTTTATTTAAAAACAAATAATCAATACATAAATTCGATTCCACTTTATTATTATTATTATTATTATTATTTATGGTTATTATTTTACTAAAAAAATCATTCAGATATCTTCAACAAAAACATTCAATTAATTACTAATTCAAATTTGTAATCTTCGTGGTCTTTATAATAAAATTCAAAAACTGTAACATTTATAATAATTAAATTTCAACAGAATGTAATTAAATTACAGCAATTAAAAACTAAATCATACCCGATGAAATAAACTTTCACTTTTAAATGATGGTCCAGTACCAAATAAGCGCTGTTGCGAATAAGTTAAATCGTATGTAGTTGAATAATAAAATCCGTCTGTTGAATAAACCGAATTCAACATTTGACAATAAACTTGTTCATCACAAACCTTTAAAATATGTTAAAATTAATCACACACTTGTGCATCGGTTAAGTGAAGCAGTGACTTTGCAAATGGATATAATGCACTTTTTGTAATTTTCCAAATAGTATGACCACATATATCCCCAACTTTTTCACGATCAGTTATAACCAAAATGTAAAAACCAGAAATCAATCTAATTGTACCCCATATACCGTATACTTTAATTAACTGTGTGCCGGGTAGAATAAAAGGTTGATCGTCTAAAATAGTTAAAATATTAACTAACTTTGAACAATCACATCTTGTGTAGTACGATCAATCACAATATAACATTTTAATTGTACAGCATTTAGGTAATACTTATCTTGAGTAATAAACCTTTATTTTATTAAGCACATCATCTAAATATAAACTTACAAATTGTAGTCGTCACAAATCATAAATTATTAACTAAATTGAATATTTTAAAATTCTTTTTAATCTATAATATTAATAAAATGTGCAAAAACACAACTTTTAAATAATCATCAAAATGATTAAAAGGTCACGTAGTTTTATAAAGCACTATAACATTTTTTTATTTAATAATTTTTATTTTATTTATTTATAATTTAAAATAATAAAAATTATTAAATTATAATTAAAAGTTTTAAATGTAAACTACACCGAATTGCCACACCAAATTATTCGGGATTTCAAGATTTTCCACAATTTAAGTAGGCCAAAACGCCTTTTAGTACTTGGTTTTTAAATTATTTCAAGTTTTTAGGAAAGAAATATAAAATGGATGGTGAGGTAAAAGAGGATTAGTCACTCAAAACAATTTGAATTTAAGACAAGATCAAGGTGGATAGTTACAGGTTGCAGGTTGATACACGAGTTGATTAGGAGTAAAACTCTTTTTAATTTCTCAGTTTTATTTTTTAATAATATCAGTCAGATTCAGGGGGAAATATGAAATGAATAGTGAGATAAAGGGGGATTAGTCACAGAAAACATTGAAATTAAGACAAAATCAAGGTAGATAGTGGAAATTAACAATGATAGAAAACGAGCAAAAATTATAAATATACAAAAAAAATAATAAAACAAGTATTTATTACAATGCAAAGAACATTGCAATAATTTTCAAAAAAAAAGAGAAAAAAATGAATAACGCTCCAATGGACGTGACGCACACCTCACCTCGCGAATCCATTTTCCTTTAAAAATAAGCATGGGGCAATGAAACAACAGGAATCAAATATTCTATCTTATTGAATAATATTGTTGATAAACATTTTAAATCCTGTATACAATTAGCATCAAGGATTGAAAATAATAACAATCACCCGCTACATGCAGCTTTTAACAATTCTAAAGCTTCTGGAAAAACAAGAAGAACTTACCTGCACATGAAAGCCAAAACTAATCAATACAAAAATTCATGTCTGCCCTACTTATCCAGAGTGTTAACCAATCCAGAATCAAACAAAATTGAACTACTAAGAAACCTATCAAAGTAGGAATTGTTCCACCTAGGCATTCATTTGAACTAATTTGGACATCTCACAGTACAAGTTGTGCCTTATAATGACTCATTCTATGTACAGCAATTTTGAATATTTTTTTTAAAATCACATGCATACTATATAGACTATATTTATATTCATTAACATATGACATTCTATTTCATTTTGATCCCATTATTTATACTACTACTTTTTTTTTATATTGATGGTAAAAATGTATTTTATGGTGAATGTATCTCTAGTGAGATATTAAAGCTTAATAATAATAATAATAATAATAATAATTACAAAAAAAAGTCTCGTAATTTAAAAAAACATAAAGCAATAAAATGTTTCGATGTAGTTGAACACTATGCCAAACGGTTTGCTTGATCCCATAAAACTTTAATTTTAATTAGCTTTTTCTGAATAGTTCGTAGCCAAGTTTTCTGTGGTTTACTAACCTTTTTTTATCATTTTTAATCTTTTATTTTAAAACCGTTCTTGCTGGTTTGTCCGGCGGTAAACGTAGAATTTGACCAAGTAATTTTCTTCATCTAATTGTAATAATGTCATACAGTGAACGAGAATCAGTTATTTTCATGATCTCATCGTTTGAAATATGATTGCGCCAAGTAATCTTTAAAATACTTTTAAAACACCGGCAATAAAAAACTTCCACAATTTTATTAATTTTGTCCGTTCGCTTCCACGTTTCATTCCCATATATTGCCGTAGGAGTGTTTATTCATGTATACAAACGAAGTTTTGTCTTCAGGCAAATGGAGGAAAATTACCATATTGATGTGAGTCTATGGAAGATTGACATTGTCTTTCCAAGTCTAACTTTAACATCAGTTTTGGTTTTTGCATTATTTCTGGAGTTTCACTGAGTAGACCAATATCATCTGCATAATTCAAAACTGTTGACCTGCCATGATTCCATTTGATACCATAAGACAAATTATTCATGGATCGAATTATAGTAAAATTGATTACCAGAAGAAACAAAAACGGTGACAAAATACATCCTCCGCGTACTCTTGTGACAATTTTGAACATAGCAGTATGACTTTTATTCAAACTTTTTATTCAAACACAACAACTTGAATTTTGGTATAACAAACGCATATTATTCACATACTTTAACGGTATTCTGTAAAACTTAACGATTTTCCCCAAAGATTCTTGATGAACACTATCAAAAGCTTTCATAAAATTAATAAGATTGAATGTTATTGCTAAAATTCTTAACTTGGCTTAATAATTTTACGGAGGGTGAGTATTTGTTCAATACAACTTCTTTTTTTCCAAAAACCTGCTTGTTTTTCTCAAATATGTTGATCTACCACATTACTTGAACCATTTAAAATTACTTTGCAAAACACTTTACCAGAAACAGACAATATGATTATTCCGCACCAATTATTGAAATTGTTCAGGCTTTCTTTTTTTGGAAAAGCAACAATTACTTCTTGCCGCCAATCGATTAGAACATGCTCATTATACCACATAACATTAAATAAATGAGAAACCTCACGTGCTACAACATTACCTCCATCTCTGCAGTTATCTTATCAAGTCCTCTTGCTTTATTGTTTTTCAACCTTAGAATTGCGTAAATCACTTTAGTTACAGAAATGTCATCAATACATATTTCCGGATTTTGACTCACATTCATATCACTATTATTATCAAAATATATAAGAGTATTTGGCATGAGCTAATTAAATACTTCTTTAAAATGCTCTATCCATCTAGATGATTGCTCATCATTTGTTAAAAGTAAACAACAATTTTTTCCTTTAAATGGAATATCGGTGTTCTTTTTAACTCCCGATAGTTGTTTTATAATTTTATACAGAATTTTGGAATTATTTTTTGTTGCTGCCTTATCTGTTTCTTTGCATCTACTTTCTAATTTTTACGGCAGCATTTTTTTAACCTGTTTATCTAAAGCTATATACTTGTCATTAAATATTTTCCAAATAACAGGATTATTAAATTAATCTCTCTTTAATTTGTTTTTTTTTCTGAAATCAATTAGATTCCAGGAGACTGATGAAATCCATTGTTTTTTTGTAGAATAACATCTTTTACCCAGTACATTTACTGCACAATCTGTAATTATTTTATAAAACAATTTCCATTAAAATGTATTTTTTAAGGAATCGTAAAATTGATTCGAGATATTTAGCTGCTTAAGTTTCTCACACAAAAATAGAAGTAATTTTTGTAGTTTTTATTGTCTTTAATATTAAACAAAATTTTCCAACAAGATTGTGATCAGAACCAACATTTGCACCGCAATATGCACGTACATCTTGCAAAAAGATTTCCATTTTGTGCTAATACCAATGTGGTCAATCTTGTTTGCTGTTTTTTTATCGGGAGAAACCCACGTTGCCTTGTGTATATTTTTGTGAGCAAAAATTGTGTTGCCAACACTTATTCCACAATGATTGTTTAGCGTCAACAACCTATAACCATTATTATTTATGTTATTAGCATAGCCATGTGGTCCAACATTTGAAAAGTGCCCAGATCTGTCTTTGTTTAATTTTGCATTAAAATATCTTCTTGGCACATCATTTAACAAACTTTCTAATTGATCATAAAAGAATGTTTTGGTTCTCTTCAGTAGCCTTAATAGGGGCATAAATTTGTACAATTATTACTTTTGCAAATTTGGTGTTAAATCTTGATAAAATAATACGGTCGGTCACAAGCTTTTATCCAATCATAGCATTAGCAGCATTTTTACTCAACATAATACCAACTCTATTAATATGATATTCTTCATGTCCAGAATATAAAATTGATGTATCACCACTTTTGAGATGATCTTGCCTTTCTATTGCATTTCGTTAATACCCAAAGTTGTACTTTTGCATTTCTTGAAAAACTTGTTCTAACTGTCTAGTACAAAAGAATGTGCACACACTAGTTAAGGTTTTGGCATTGAAGATTCTGCAAACCGAAGATGGAGCTTCCTTTCGGCTTTCACTCAACCCTGTTATCTGTGTAACTCTGTCACCCAGATACGTGCAACCACCTTTTTGCCGCTGTTTACCGAAATAACGTCCTTTTAATTGTTTCCGTAGCAGTATAAATTGTTTATAAAGACCAGGTTGCTAACCTTACGTTCAAAATTTTTTTTATCTAGGCTTGGGACTGGCTAGATTGAATAATTTCTGGTCCAAACTAGGCGGATTTGTTATACCAAAACTTTACATAAATTTATTGTTTTTTTATATTTTATTAAAAACATTTTAGTAAAAGAAGACATTTAAAGCAGTTAAATAAAACAAACATTTAATAGATTTCAAATGAATTACCTTAACCATTTTAAAACTTCAACATAAAAATGCTATTATTAAAAAAATACATTCTTACTTTTAAAATTATTATTATTTTAATAATTATTTATCAATTTTGTGTAATATAATTAGTTCATTTATTACTATAATAAAAAATTGGCGTACATATGTAAACAAACAAAAATCTGTAATGTTTAAATAAATATATAACTATTTAATTTATATAAGTTTAGTTCATTATGTTTACAATTTTTTTATTATTAAGCTTTAATATCTCACTAGAGATACATTTAGTGTAAAATACATTTTTACCATTAATATAAAAAAATAACAACAAAATTTAAAAAAGTAGTAGTACAAATAATGGGAACAAAATAAAATTGAATGTCATATGTTAATGAATGTAAATATAGTCAATACAGTAAACATATGATTTTTTTAAAATTCAAAATTATACTTTGAATGAGTCATTATAAGGCACAGTTACATTATGCTATAGGATGTCCAAATTAGTTTAAATAAATTGTGGTTGGTATGATTCTTTCTTTGATGGGTCTGTTAAAAGTTCAGTGTTGTGTTTAATTCTGGATTAGTATTGCAGAGTTAAGTTTTTGTATTGATTAGTTTTGGTTTTTATATGCAGGTAGGTTCTCCTTCTTTTTCCAGAAGCCCTTAGATTTGTTTAAAGCTGTATGTAATGGGTGAGTGCAATGTGATTATAATTATAAGATAATAACAAAAATATTTAAAGCTTTAAGTTAACACTAATTTAAGTTTTTTAAAACCATTAGTTAAAAATTGTTTTGCGAGATTCTCATGAAGGTAAATATAGTGGGTGCTTATACTATACTAAGGAACAGTTAACCTATTTCATTATCTCAGTGCACCCTCTTAACCATAAAGTTAATTATAATCTTTTACATTTAATTATTGAAACTTTCTTATCTAAAACCTTATGTTTCCTGCTTTACCATTTTACAGCTTTACCTAAATTCTTAAATGTAGCGCTTATTAATGAGCTTTATTCTGTTTTTGCCTTTTAAAAACTTTGTCATTATGGGTAATTTTAACTGCCGCTTTATCAATTGGGTCCTTTCATTCAACAATTCCAATTTTTTTGACTCTAAACTTTTAAATTTCTGCTCTAAACATGCTTTCAAACAACATATTTTTTCCCTGACTATGTATAAATTTAATTCACTTTTCTCCTGCCTTAATCTTGTTTTCACTAATAAAACCTCTTCCATTAATACTATTTTTACCTCCTTTTATTAGATAAAAGTAATTATTTTTACTATCCTTTAAGGCTTACCTTTCCACTCCTTTCTTTACTACAAATCAGCTTAACTTAAAGTCAATACCGGACTTTAAAAAATCTCATTTCACTGAGCTAAAACAATTCCTATCGTACGCTAATTAGAAGTCTAGATATGTATTGTATGTAAATACCGTCGATTTAAAGCAAATGTATACCCTTTTTATTCCCTCTAACACTAATTCCAAACATCCTCAATCCATAAATAGACTAATCCAGAAACGGAAGAAAGTTTTTTATTTGTGAAAAACTACTAAGCTACCAGGTTTTTACCACACTTACTTATCAGGAACCTTTTATTTCTTTGCGTTATGATTTCAGGATATTGAAGCTGCAACTTGTTTAGAGACTATTTCAATTCAGTTTTTCAGCCTAGTTTTTGTATCTATTTCCAATTTTCTACCAATGGTTCACCCATCCAATCATTTGCTCTTAGTAAACATGTAGTCTTTAATTACTCTAATAGTTTCAAGCCAATGTCTTGTGGGACCGACCGGCATCTATCTTAAAATTCTTAAAGAGTGTACGGATATCCTTGCCCCCTTTCTTAGTTTTTCAGTTACAATTGGCTGAATACCCTCTATATGGAAAATTGTCTTTATAAGACCTACTCATAAGTCAGATTGCAAATTCAAAACCTGAATTTTTTCGGTCAATTAGTATGTTATCCATTTCTAGTAAAATTATGAAAAAGATTATTAGATCTTATTGACTGGATTATTTAAACAGGTTTAATATTATAAATCCTGCCCAACCCAGTTTTATGTCCGAGAAATCTTGCTTCACTAACCTAATTACCTACTCCAACATTTTTGACAGTTATCTATTTTGACTTCGACAAAGTCCCTCAAAATCTTCTCCTTTCTAAACTGAAGGATGTAGGTATTGTTGGCCCTACCCTATCAAAGATAGGGGGATTTTTTTTCTAATCACACTTTTAAAGTTAGACTTTCAACTTTATACACAAGTTAGATATGGAAAAAAACTCCTTTTAATCCTCCGTTCAATATGATCAATAAAAAAAATAAATAAATGAAAATTAAATAAAATTGCGAAAGTAATATTTGTCATAGGTAGTCAATTTAAAGGCCTTGAGGAACGAGGCGAAAATGACCCTGTAAGAAAAAAGATGGAAACGCATACGGAACCAAACTCTAGGTTTTGTTATCTTTAAATGATGTTTTTTACGCGAATCATTAGAGATGGCAAATAAGTGCTCAAAGTGATTAGTGCAAATGAGTTTACATACAAAAATAAGGTCACCTCAGAGTTTCCTATTTTGTAAAGAAGAAAGCTTGTGTGCTTCCAAATGATCAAAGTATGGTGTAAGATTTCAATGAGATCTCGGCCCTGATTTCCTTTTATTTAACTTGATACGGATATTTATCAACACCCCCAGCTAATTTTAATTAAAAAACTTTTGTGTGATTTAAAATATCGTTCTTTAACTTATTATTACAAAATAATTTAAATTTACATACCAATACTGTTTACCGACAGGAAAAATAAAACGTGACAATACTCAAAAAATCATAGTTACACTAACACATAATAAAATCAAATACAAAATAAAATGCGCGCTGAAATAAAGTTCAAATAATGTTAAAATTGTTTAAATGTACAACAATATAAAAAATTGTAATTAAAATATTTTTTGCTTATAGCAATATTCCCGGCCAAAAATGCAGTTTTTTCAAGATGGACAGTACTGGAGCAAACAGAGTTCACAGCAAAAAAATGTACAAAAAATTGAATGTTGATTTGGATGAAATGGTAAGTGCCGGATGTTGCTGTAAACAAAAAACACTAAAAATTATTATTTTATTAATTTTTATTTTAATTACAATTTTTTTACATTGTTGTACATTTAAACAATTTTAACATTATTTGAACTTTATTTCAGCGCGCATCGCTTTTTGTATTTCAATTTATTACGTGTTAATGTGACTGTTATTTTGTGAATATAGTCACAAACATGCATAGGCTTGATTTATGTTGTTAAGTAAAAAACACTGCCTAATATCTTCGTTAAATACAAACTCAGATGTACAACTTTCTACTTCACATACGATTGTTTATATAGAACGCTGCTTAAATGGACCTGTTAAATTACTGGTAGGCACTAAGACAACATTTTTAACCTTTTTTGTATTTTTTCAACCTTAAACACTTTGACCTTGGAGGTTTTTGGCAGTTTAATCTGAAAACGTTTTTTCTTTAAGCTCTTAATATGTATGCAATTCCTTTTAGCTAGCAATATAACTGGATAATATCCGCTCACTAAATTATTTAAATTTATAACAATAGCAAGCGCTTTTAACATATTTATAGAATTTGTGCAAATCTTATCATAATTATTAAATTTTACATTATACATTTTTTGTAATTTACCTAAAATATTTACTATACAAAACTGACAGTAAAATACATTTAAACTGGTTTCTAGGTATAGATTACTGTCACTAAAACCTACAAATTCGTTAATAACTGCTTTCAAGTTTAATTGAAGATTTAGTAAAGTTATCTCTTGCTATAATCTTTTTATCCTTTTTAGCCTACCAATACTGTTAAAACATCTAGTTATCATACAGTCAGACACATGATCATCAGAATAGCAATCCACCACTGTCACTGGATCCCCGTTGGTTTTCTAAAGACCAACATCCGAATTTTGGTAAATAAATGCTACTTGTCATTTGTTTTTAAAAATGTACGCTTTAGCATTTTGTTAAAAATTAATGACACAGTAGTTGTAGATTCGAACACCAAAAAATGGGCCATTATTTTTTAAATGTTTATTGCTTTGAATGTTTTACGATAAACGTATCTTTCAGCAGTAGACATTTTAGCAAAGCCGAATGTGGGCCTGCATTTTAGTGTCGGTGGTGGGATTCGAACCCATGCTCACCAAGGTCCAAATTGAGCGCTGTATCGCTAGACCACCCCTGGCAACACTGTACACCAATTTAAACAAAATTGAATTTCAAACCCCAATGGTTTGATAGTATATTGAAGTGTGATTCCAGCCATTAATAAATATTGACCCCAAGCCATATATAGTCGGGTTTCCGAAAATCCCCAAATTTAGCAGTATAGGACTTCAAATACCAACAATTGTCAAGTATTAAACTATTACAGTACACACAAGTTGAGAAGTATTGCACTTTCAGACTCCAAATGTTGGATAACATTAATCTCGGATAGTATAACAAGTCGAGTTTTTTTATTTTACCTGCGAGACGCGTTATTGCGTCCTAAGACCTACAAAATTGGCATTATAGAAATTTGGAATTGGCTTAAACCGATGCTTGAAAAGAATAGTAGATGAGAGGAGATGCACTTTAAAGGTCATAGTCACTCTTGCCCAAGGGAGGTAAATAATTGATTCCGTCTATAATGGAGGGTAAGTTAGTGAAGACTAAATTATCTACTCTAAATCTAGTCATAAAGCGAACATGTTGGGTGAGTATATATTCAATGCTAAATTGAAGAAGATTGACGTCAAAAGACTTATGAGAACAGGAGAATGACTAACAATCAATTAATGGAAGGAGCACTGAGGTCCCCCATTAAGATAATAAAGTCATATGATAACGAAAGGGTGGAATGGAGTTCGTGGAATAAAAAGAGATTAGATGCCTCTGCGAGTGAGGGAGGACGGTAGAGGATTGAGGAAAAGGCTCGCTGTTCTCAAGAGAGACAAATTACAATGGAGAAAACCGTACTATATAGACTATTAAACCTGGCAGTATGCAAGGACTTATATGGTAAAGTCCTAGTGAAAGGGTTCTCTCACTTGAAAGGTATGCATTTCTGATGATTGCAAATAAGGATGAAACAGCTGTACAGTACTCCTGGTTGACTTAAAAACCTAGTAAATTTATTAGTCAAGTGAATCTGACAATTTTAAAATCGCTTAAAAAACCCATTGATAAATGCTGTTATTATTTACTGTTGCTTTAATAGAAACATTGTAATGCATACATTTATAATATATTTTCGTTTTGTTCGTTTTCATAGAAGTTCTTTGTTGCATGATAAGGTGAGCTTTACATTGTACCTTGAATGGTGGGGTAATTTTAAGCATTTTTTGTCCCCCAATAATTATTCTATTACAAAATTTGTTTTATAAATATGAACTTAAGCTGTTTTACTATAAATTCCATTTTAGCTAATCTCTAGCAACTTTGATTTATAGAAATTTATTAAGAAAAACCGATCATTATATTGCAAACCATTGTGTATTAAAAAATTAGCATGGAACAACAAGATAATAATAACAGCAAAAACAACAACAAAGTTCCATAATTGAAAAAGAACATGGAACAGTACAATTATTCCTTGTATTTCAACATTTTCCCAAAATGTTTGTTTGATCTCCCATGAAACATTCATTTTAATTAGATATTCATACACATTACTTAAACTCTTAGAATTGTCAACAATCCATTTCACTTATTCTTAAAAAATTAGTCATGCAAATTTGTCCTAAAGCCCTACCCAGAATTAACTTGCGTTGTCCCGGCAAAAAAACCCTCGATTAAACTTTCTAAATTAACGTAGCAGAAACCGAGTACACAGCAATATAACTGGGATTCCACTGTGGCAGATTGGTACTTAACAGGTATCTTAAGGCACATTCAATCATTGTGCTAAAGGAGATAACTCTGACTAAAAATAAGGCGGCCTAATCAATCTTTGCAAACAGTCAGTCAGTCAAGAAACTTCAAAACCATCGAAATCGGTAATTTGATATGATGAAAATGTGACCACAATACCTATACATTAATCACAACAGATAAAATAAACTCGGTCATTGTAGTTGATTTTATAGAGTGCCAAACTCGAAACTGGATTGGTACAGGGTTGAGTCCCACCTCCAGCACTAAATGTGGATCTTCGTTCAGTTCTACCAAAAAAGGGTTACAGTAAAGCATTCAAGCAGTAAAAACCGAATAAAAATTGATATAAATCACATTAGCTTTAAAAATTAACAGTATTTTAGTCTGCTAAACTTGAAAACCGTTTGAGAATAAGATAAAATCACTCGTTAGTGTCTATTCTCAAAAAGTAAAATTAAAAAAACCAATTCTGGTCAGCATTCTCCATTTGGTTCTGTTTGTAGCGTCAATTTTTGTTAGTCCCTTTTCCTTCATATCGACTTCCACCCAATCCAACCATCTTCTCTTTGGTCAACCACGGTTACCTTTACCTTCTACTTCCAATGTCATTATTCGCCTTGTAACGTAGTTTTCTTCTCTACGTGGAATATGACCGTACTACCTTAACCTTTTATCTTGAATTTTCTTACAAGCTTCGATGATTTTCAGTTTTGTTCTAACAACTTTATGTTCTATTGTGTCTAATTTGGACACTCCCAACGAACATCAAAGCATCTTCATTTCTACTGAATTCAGTTTTCTCTCTTGGGCTTTATTAATACTCCACGTTTCCTCAGGGCCGGTCTCACTTTGGTACTAAAAAGTTTATCTTTTGTTTTTTCTGTTATGCTTCTGTCCCGCAGAACGTCTGTAAGTTTCCTCCGGAGTGGTCTAGCGGTACAGCGCTCAAATTTGGACCTCGGTGGGCATGAGTTCAAATCTTACCACCGGCACCAAAATGCGGGCCCACGTTCGGCTTCGCTAAATTGTCCACTGCTGAAAGATGTTTCTTGTAAAATATTTAAAGTAATAAACATTAAAAATATCTTTGCATTCAAATCTCCATTCTCTTCTAGCAATAAGCCAAAATAATTAAACCTTTTCACTTCCAACAATCGTTGTTCCATTTTGATTTCCCTACCATTTTCTTTAGTTGTACTCATATACACCGTCTTTCTCTTCCAGTGCCATTCCACATTGTTCTAACTGCCTCTCCAAGTCCTCTTGTTTTCTACTGCATAAGATGTCAGCACGTCAATAACTAGATTAAACAAATACGGACTTAATGCTGAATCCTGATGTAGATCAACTTTTTAGTGAAAACTCATCAATCAGTCCCACACTGGTTTTCGCCAACGTTTTTGCATCATCATACATATCTTGTACAATCTTCTCGTACTCTTCAGAGACACCTTTTTCTCTCATGCTCCTCCACACCTTCTGTCTTAGAATCCGATAGTATGCTTTTTCTAAATCGATAGACATCATATAAAGTTCTTTTTATCTGTCTTTCCATTTTTGTTCTGAGAGAAAAGATAGCATCAATTGTACTACGTCCAGGCATAAATCCAAATTGTTCTTCTGTAATGTTTGTTTCTTTGAAGATTCTTCCATCAATAATTTTCTCTTAAATTTTAAGGTATGACATAAACTTTACCCTCCTATAGTTACCAGTCTTTAACGTCTCCCTTCTCCTTGTAGATGGGAGTGATAATACGTTTTCTCCACTAGTCAGGCATTTTCTCTTGGTTAAATTTAACAGCTTGGATAATCTATCGCTTCCATAGTTTCCCAAACATCATTATGCTTCAATAGGTATCCCGTCTGGTTTTGGTGTTTTTCAATTCTTCATCTTACTTACTCCTTTAAGTACTTCTTCCTGGGACATTTCTTTTGGTACGCCTAGATTAGATGTCCTATTTTCAATCACTGCTGTAGAATTTTCTTCATTTAACAGTTTCAAAATATGCTTTCCATCTTTTCTTTATTGATCCTTCTTCTGTTAATACTATTCCACTTCCATTTGCTTAATGTGTGTCAGGTCTTTTAAGGCTTTATTTCTGACTTCAGTAACACTAAACATCTCTTCTGTCCTCTGTGTTTCCAGGTTTTTATATATTTCAATCCATGCGCTTCCTTTTGCCACTGCTACCGCTCTTTTAGCAACCCTTTTTGCTTGTTGATATTCCGACTTGTCAGTATTCAATCCATTAAAATCCCATTTCTTCTTTAGAATCTTCTTATCCTTAACAGTTTGCTAAACTTCCACATTCCATCACCAAGAATCTGTAGGTGCTTTCTACCCAGATGTTAACCCTAGTAACTTTTCAGTTGTTTTGTTAATAACCTACATCGTTTAATGTCCACCATTCCTGCATTCCTTGCAAGGACATCCAATTCTAACACAAACCCTCCTCCTTTATCCAGGCTTGGGACTGGCTAGATCGGTTCATTTCTAATCCTCACTAGGCGGAGTTATATTATCCCTTCCTACATAACATTAATTACCAAGTCATATAGAACAAAATATATTATTTAAAAATTCAAATACATTAATATATTGTCCACTGACAATAGGAAATATTTGTATAACACAAACTCACAAATTAATAGTCGATAAAAAATCTAATTAATTAGAAACAAAATAGAAAATAAGTCAATTGTGAAATACATAATTCAAGATTGACGTAACCTCGCCAAACGTTGAGCAAGTCCATCCTCCTCTTCATGAGATATAGGTGTTAAAGTTGATGTACTCAAAGGTGTTCCTTCTAGTTCATGTTTTAGTTCGATTCCAGCCTCATCTGCAAGTTGCTTCATCAAATTATCAACATCGTTTTCTGGTGTTGACAAAGCTGTTGAATTACCTAGTGTTTGGTCCATAACCTAAAAAAATAAAATCTAAAATCAAGTTACTTGTGTTTGCACATCCAAATTGCTAAACTCAGATTCAAATTTATCCAAAATTTCAGTAACCTTTTGTAGATTCATTGATCGTGATGCTGACTGCATTGATCGAACAACTGAAGCTATATTTTTTGTGAACGCCTGTGTGTGAACGGCTGTTTGAACTCTTGAAGCAACAGCATCAACACGAGCCGACATTTTAAGAAACGAAAGTGCGCTATTTTTGTTACGAATTGCATTCTCAGCGTGAATACGAGCTCCGTCATTATTACCTTTATGCAGTGCTGTTTTCACTTTTAACATTTCATTTTTGCTTTCTTTTTCAAACTTAAGAGAAGTGCTTCTAAGCTGTTTAGCACTAAACTTCAACTCAAACAACTGATTTTCCATCTATATTATTTAACCTTGATAAAACAACCTTGATGTGGTCATAAATCACTACATATGGTTTAAGTTTTTAATTTAATTTAATTAAATAATTAAATATTTTAATAAATATTTTAATTTTTATTAATTTATTTAAATAAAAATTATGTTTTAACAATAAAATTATAACTATAAATAGCTTTGCTTAATATTTAAAAATTAACTGTCTTATTTTTTTACATTAATTTAAGGTCAGATAAAAAATAATTGCATAACTTAACAAAAAAATATTTAAAACAAATTATTTAAAATTAAGGATTTAGGATTTAGTATTGTTCACGTGCTGAGTAGGCCGAAATTGTCTCAAATTATCAAGAGGAAATACAAAATGGAAGGCAAAGTATAAAAAAATTTGTCACAAAAAATTTTAATTTTAAAACAAACATCAAGGTATATAATAAAATAACTAGAGATTATGGAATCACAGTTCAATATACTACCAATTCATTGGGGGTTTAAAATTCAGTTCTGTTAAAATTAGTGTACAGTTTTGTCAAATAATAATAATAGTCAACTTGTTTTAGTTTTCGAATCTACAACTACTGTGTCATTAATTTTTAACAAAATGCTAAAACGTACATTTTTGAAGGCATTTATTTACCAAATTTCGGATGTTGGTCTTCAGAAAAACAACGAGGATCAAGTGACAGTGGTGGATTGCTATTCTGATAATCATGTATCTGACTGTATAATAACTAGATGTTTTAATAGTATTGGTAGGCTAAAAAGAATAAAAAGATTATAGCAAGAGATAACTTTACTAAATCTTAAATTAAACTTGGAAACAGTTATTAATGAATTTGTAGGCTTTATTGACACTAATCTAAAGCTAGAAACCAGTTTAAATGTATTTTGCTGTCAGTTTTGTACAATGAATATTCCAAGTAAATTATAAAAAATGTATAATGTAAAATTTGGTCATCTTAATAAGATTTGTACAAATTCTATAAATATGTTAAAGACGCTTGCTATTGTTATAAATTTAACTAATTTAGTGAGCGGATATTATCCATTAATATTGCTAGCTAAAAGGGATTACATACATATTAAGAGCTTAAAGAAAAAATGTTTTTTTATTAAACTACCAAATACCTCCAAGGTCAAAATGTTTAAGGTTGAAAAAATAAAAATAATGTTTTAGTGTCTACCTTAATCTAGCAAGTCCATTTAAGCAGCTTTCTATGTAGACAAACATATTTGAAGTAGAAAATTGTACATCTAAGTCTGTACTCAACGGAGGCAGCGTTTTTTACTTAAAAATATAAATTAAGCCGATGCATGGTTGTTTGGTACGCTTGTGGTTGTCGAATATTAACGCCGGGACCAGGGTAATCACAAATGCTCTGGCCCCAGGTTAAAACTCACCATTTTACCTCGGTACGTTAAAGCCTATTACGATCCCTAATTGGGCTGCCAGTGGGGAGGTCCTTGATCATCCCCTTTTTTGTGCTGGAGTTGTCTAGCGGTACAGCATTCAAATTCGAACATTGGTAGGCATGGGTTCGAATCCCACTACCGGCACTAAAATGTGGGCCCACTTTTGGCTATGCTAAAATGTCCACTGCTGAAAGATGTTTCTTGTAAAACATTTAAAGCAAAGATAAAATAAAATAAATATGAGTTATATTACATGTGTCTGGTGTTTACTGTTTCATCCTAGTCAATATTAAATTTTTTGTACATTATTTATTGTGATCTCTTTTTACCCTAGTACTGTCCACCTTGAAAAAACTACGTTTTTGTTGAGAAAGTTGTTATGGGCAAGGAACATTTTAAAAATTTTATTTATTTATTTTAATTTTATTTACAATTTTTATATTGTTGTACATTTAAACAATTTAAACATTATTTAAACTTTATTTTAAAACGCATTTCATTTTGTATTTGAATTTATTACTGATTAATGTAATTGTGATTTGTGAGTATTATCACATCCTGATTTTCCTGTTGGTAAACAATATTTGTATGTAAAGTTAAATTATTTTGTAATAATAAATTGAAGAACAATATTTTAGAGGTTTTTTTTTAATTGAAATTAGTTGAGAGTTTTGATTAATATCTGTATTATGTTAAATTAAAAGAAATCAGAGACAGGATCTCAGTGAGTTCTTACAAGTGCCTCACCTCGTGAGTAATTTATAAATTTTCTTTTTTGTAAATGGTTATTATATTAAAATTGATGACTATTTTAAGAATGCTAATGATCCAAAGAATTTGAATAGTGCTTATACAGTCTCATTTTCCAATGATTGTAGTATTCATGACTGTTCGTCCTCTACGTGGTGCGTCCTGGACTAGGTGTTAACAGGCATCTAGACGAATGACAGTAGGGACCGTGTGCACAGCGGTATAACTAGGCTACTAATACGGCAAGGGGTGCAGGCATACATCTAGGATATTTAAAAAGTTTATTTACATATATTATTCGTTTGTGCTTGTTTCACTTTCAAGCCATTGAAATTAATTATTTAATATACCGTACAAATATGGAAATAATATACTTCAATGATAAGTAAATATTAAGCAGTACTGTTTTTTATTTATGTATTTGCATATTAAAAATTACAAAACATATGTAAAAAAAATATTGATGTTATTTATAAAATAATATTAATAAAAACTAATATTAAACCATTATGTTTAGCACTAACTTTTAGTGGATTTAACTTCAATGAAGGCTACGTAGCCTGTTTTTACTAATTAACGCGATGGGGCGGTTTAATAAAAAAGTAACGTTGCTTGTTGTCAAAAGTTGTTTAATTCGTGCCTAGTAGCAATTTCTATAACATTTAACGTCTTTATTGCCAAACCTTACAGGATCGGATAAACAACATAAATTAAAATGGAGAAGAATAGAAGTTGGACGAACGGAAGTGTCTAACGGCGTGAGAACGTTTGTTTATATAACCGTTTCCACCGGCAAAAAATGTTAATTCCCAAAAATAATATTGTTTATTATTTGTGACATCGAATTATCTTTGTCGATTGTCACCGCTACAATTTTATGGTTATTACAAATACATTTCAAAAGAAAACAATTAGACATATTCTGAAATTAATTAACTTTGTTTATTTTAATCAGTTATAAACAGTATAAGCTTTATCACAATTTATGCTTTAACTATACTTATTTCAAATTATAGAAAAACGTAATACTTTAAAACATTTTTTAAATTAATATAATGGTTTATTATTTTTATAGTATAATTTACTTAATACATATAAGCTCTTTTGATTTATTTTTAGTTTGTTTATTTGACTTAAAAAGTTAAAATTTCTATTAAATAAAACTTTAAATGAAATTTATCAATTTATTTCTTCTTTTGTAAATTTCTTTTGTTTTCTAATTATTTTTTCACTTCTTTAAATAAATAATTGTTATTGATTAAAAAAAATACATTGCAGGAACAACTAAATTAATAAGAATGATATATTTAAAACTTTTTAATAAATTTAATGAATTTTGGAATTGTTTTTTAACAGGTCAAAAAGAAATAAACGAAAACGTTTTTTGAGCATATTTATCTTGACATAATAATAGTATAGATGAAACTCAAAATAATTAACGCGCAACAAATAATCATTATAAATCATACATTTTAATATTAAAAATATTGTTTCCTAATACCAAAAAATGCTAAAAATAAATTTTAAAATATTTAAAAAAAAATTAGTAATTAGTACATTCTAAATACATTTTATATTTTAAAAGTTTTGTTCAATTTAATTATTTTATTTTTATATAACTAGCAAATAATTTATATATTTTAATGGCAATTTTTTATGTTCTATATATAATATAATATTATTATATTATACAAAACCGTTTTTCTCTAAAAAAAAATGGGGCAATAAGATAACAAATACAGCAAAACAACAACAACAAAGTCTCGTTTCTATTAATGATTCTGCAAATCGAAGATTGAGCTTTCTTTCGACTTTCACTCAACCCTGTCATCTGTGTAACTCTGTCATTCAGATACGTGAGATCACTTCTTTGCAGTTGTTTGCCGGAATGGCATCTTCTTGATTGTTTTTGTAGCAGTATAAACTTTTACAAAAGCCAGGTTGCTAACCTTGAGCTCAAACCCTCCTCTTTTATCCAGGCTTAGGACTGGCTAGATTGAGTCATTTCTGATAGTATGTATGGCAGGTACTTTATTAAAATGATGTAAGTTAATAAGAAAAATAATTATTAATAATATTATAATTAACAATATTAAAAAAATTAATTTTAAACTTAGATATAATTAAATTTGTTTTTAAAAATTTAATTTGTTTAAAAAAACAAATATTAATTAATTTTTTTAAATTTAAAAACTAATAATATGTAAATTAAATTTATAAAAATTATTTTAATATTATAAATAATTTTAAATTTGAATAATTACTTCTAATTTCTTCCTCAGTTGCAAGGTTGTTTTGTGCGGTATTGTCGAAATATGGAGCGTGTCGTGCAGTCTGTACAAGTATTCGGTAAAAAGGTAAGATTAAACAAGTTCTTTTCATTTGTTTTAGAAAACTGCTACTGCGGTTGCCCATTGTAAAGCAGGATCTGGTAGCATTCGTGTCAATGGTCGTCCTATTGAAGTATTGGAACCCAAACCATTGTTGCCAAAACTTTTAGAACCTGTTTTGATTATTGGTAAAAATGCATTTTCTAAACTGGATATAAGAATACGAGTCAGTGGTGGAGGTCAAACCGCTCAAATTTATGCTATTCGTCAGGCTTTGGCAAAAGCGATTGTTGCTTTTCATCAAAAGTATGTTGATGAATCGTCGAAAAATATAATTAAAATGAAGCTTGTTCATTACGATCGTGGTTTGTTGGTTGCTGATCCTAGGCGTTGTGAACCTAAAAAGTTCGGTGGTCCTGGTGCTCGTGCTCGATATCAAAAATCTTATCGTTAAAGCTGTTATTTAAATAAAAATTTTAAACGGTTTTCATTGTAATTTTATTCTAGTATCAGCACTGGCCTTTAGTGTCGTATCGTAATGTATATACTGGAATCTAGGATTGTATTTGCATTTATTCTTTTTTGTTTTCTAGTATTTAATACGGTTAATTTCAATCTTTACAATAACTTTTTAAACAGTACTGAAAAGTTATATGAAATGATAAGTTAAGTTTATATTTTAAGTTTCGTCAGCTTTTTCCCACTAGTTAAGTTTTGTTTTAGTCCAAAAAATCTTAATATTTAATTTTTATATACTTAATAAAATGTGTGTGGCTTTCATTAACGATTTTCGACTTTTAGGTACTTTTTTTAAATGCATATATTAATTGATGTATTATTCGTTTGAGCATTGACTGTACTTATGTTACTGCTTATTAAAAGGTATTTAATTTCTTTAAAGCTTAGTTTGGGTGTCATGGCTCTTAGTTTATGGATGCTGTAAGTGTGTACACTCTTTAACAAGATGGTCTGGTATGATCTAGAAAATTATTTTTTGCAAGTGCCTATTTTCATAAATTATGAGTTCTAAGTTCACTAAACATATCCTTTACGCTATGAAAGTTTGGGTTAAAGACGAATATCTGAACGTTGGTATTTATCGTAATTTGTCAGGATATAAATAATGTATGTGGGGTTTCAATTTCTGATGGTATTCTTATATTTGAGTATGTGGATTAACAGAATTCAAGGAGTTTACAGCAGTATAACCGTTTTTATTTTGTTGTAAGTGAGAAAGACAACTTAAATGGATTGTTTGTGTTTTAAGAAGATTACCCATTTAACTAGCCAGAATAGTTATTGAAGTCCAACCATTAACCGTATGGAAAAGAAGATTAAGTGGTTAACAAATAATTTGGACAGATATTGAAGCGCGCGAACTCAGTCGTTTTACTTCTTATGAATTACATTATTAAGTATTCGATTGCTTATTCTTTGCAGTTAATAGAGATGATTTGAGGTTTTGCTTCGGAATGTAATGAGCATTTAAATCCAGTATGTCGTTTACAGACTTTTGGTAATTTCGACTCTGGGCTATAACCGATGTGAGAATGTTTAGCCCTGATAATAATTATGATCCATGGTGCATATTGTGAAATAGATTAGAAGTCCTTACTTAATGTCTGTCAAGCTTCATAATTTTTAAATTGCTGAGGGGTTCAAGTTTTGGCTCTATATAGAAATACAGTGCGAACAATTGGATTGGAATGTTTCACTTTGGGCATTTGAACTGTTTCGTTTTATCTTCAAAATGGATTTACAAGTTTTTTAATCACGACTGTAACTAAACGGTGCTGACTGTTGTAGACCGGTCAAAACTCATAAAATCGTCCCGATTAAGAAGCATGGCAGCATATAGCGGATTTTTTTCTTTATGTACTTGAAGCAACGTATTGACGGATTTTTAAAAATTTATCTTCAAAACTTGCCTGGTATTGGGGCGCTAACGATCTTGGGGATTTGAGTAATTCTTGTAAAATCCTAATGGTGAAATTGCTGACTTCCTCATACGCGTAGTACACTCTAAACTAGGTACCCATAGGTATCTAGGTTAATAACAGCATAGACCGAGTACATAGTGGTATAACTGGGTTTTGACTAAACTCCCGCTTAGTAAATAGGAGCTAGTGTACACCCAAGAGGTTTAAAACGAATCTATTTACCATATGGATCCTGTTAGACTTGTGGACCCGTCACAAGATTGCTTGTCGATTCCTGTGTACAGTAGCGTCGAAAGGGGGCGGTCTTTTGGTCAAGAATCTTTATTTATTCACTCCCCCACAAAGTTTAATTCGCATCCGACAACCTCTTCGTATAGGTATTCGGAATGCTATGCGAACTAGGTACTAATGTAATTACTGAAAAAAGTCGCTACAGCTAAACGTTTCTGTCAACGATTGTCTTTATACTCTAGGTTGGGATGCTAATGATCCTGAGGATTTGAGTAATGCTTATAAAGTCTCAATTTCCAATGATGGTGATATTCCTGATTGTTAGTCCTCCACGTGGTGCATCCTAGACTAGGTGCTGAAAGGCATCTAGACTAATAACAGCAGGGTCCGAGTGCACAGCGGTATAACTGGGCTTCCGCTACGGCGAGTGGGTGCGAACATACACCCAGGATACTTAAAAGGTATACGTATACCATATGTAGGCCTTGGGCTAAGGGAGATAACCCTGAAAAAAAATCAGGCGGCCTCGTCAATCTTTGCGAACAGTGGCGACGTCACAAGGATGCCGTCTACCAGCCAAGAAACTTTGTTATTCTTCCACGTTTGTCAAGCCATCGAAATCGATCGTTCTACATGTATAAATATGGGAAATAATAAAGAGGTGACCACGTCACCAACCAAAATGAATGATTCTCTAGGTTGATCATAGATATTTCATTTTTAAGGATAACTTGGCAAATATAGCATTAATTTTATAAATAAAAAAATGGTGTAGGCATGCCTTTTGAAGAACTTTACTGCAGATTACAAACGGTTTTGTTGATCTATTGAAATTGTTGTGCAAAGTTTAATCTTTGATTGTTTGCATTTTTAGTACTACTTATTTAATTCTGCAAAATAAATTATTTTTGACGAATTGGTATAACAAATAGATGTATTTTATTCCTCTTAAAGAAATGGATGATAAAATCTACTATTAGAATTTTTAGTGTTTTTTTTAGTTTTAATTAAAATATTTCATGTTTAATAAATATAAGAACGTCATACTATTATGAATAATAAAACAAATTTTACTAGATTGTAATTGCAGATGATTTCTTACACTATCAACGGTTGTCAAAAGTTTGTTATAAAAATTATTTTCTAATTTAATAACCGTTTGATTGCTTATCCGATGTAAAAGTTGCTGTTTTGTAGGCTTTTGATATTTTGGACTACCCTGGGCGATAATAACCAGTGGGGCGATGTTTACCCGATGATAATTTTGAATTTCTTTGAATCAAACAACATTTGGTTGCATGACTATTACTACTGCTTTTAAATTTGCACAATTTACAAAAATATACTAAGAAACTGCCATCTATTGATTTACTGTATTTTATTCGTGGTTGGTGACATGCAGTCACCTCTTCATTAATTCTGTATTTGTACGCTATTTGAAACGATTGATTTCAATGGCTTGATAAGCGCAACAAACGTGTAGAGGAATAACGAAGTTTCTTGGCTGGTAGACGGCATCCACTGCAATGATTGACGAGGCCGTTGGGTTTAGAGAGATAACCTTAAGATACCTTTTAAGTATCTTGGGGTGTATGCTTGCACCCACCCGCTGTAGCGGAAGCCCAGTTATACCGCTGTGTACTGGGACTGTGCTCTTAGTAGTCTACATTCCTGAGGGTATCTAGTCTAGAATACACTACGTGGAGGAAGAACAGTTAAGAATAGCACCATTATTGGAAATTGAGGCTTTATAAGCATTACTCAAATCCTCAGGACCATTAGCATCCCACAACTTATTTTTATTTTCATAACAATTTTGCGGTTAAAATAACTGGAGAATTGTCCCAAACATAACATTTCAAGTAGGTTTCTTTTAAAGTGTGTTTGGATAGACTAAAATAACAACATACAAGAAGTGTGTTCTGTTGTAGATGTTACTTATTGTTTTATGTGGGTAATGGTTATAAAGTCTAAATTACCAATAATGCTGATATTCCTGACTGTTTCTCCTTCACATAAACCATCATGGACAAAGTATCAACAGGTATCTAGACTGATAACAGCAGGGATCGAGAATACATATTTATAAGTGGGCTTTCATTGGATTCCCGTTTAGTGAATTGGTACTAGCATACACCCAAGATGCTTAAAATGTATCCGAGGGTAACTATTTAACATATGTAATCGGTTAGGTTTGTGAATCTGTCATCCCTACAGAAGATCGCCTCGTCAATTCCTGTGAACGTTGGCGTGGTCGCAAGAAAGCGGTCTTCCAGCCAATAAACTTCAGTTCGCATCCGACAACCTTTTTGTATAGGAATTTGACAAGCTATTCAAACTTGAAATAGGAGAAAAAGATGAATGACGCTTTAATGGACATGTGGCGTGACATGCACCTCACCAATTTTTTTCGCAAATTGTCACCACTACAGTAGTGACAAAAGTTTTATAAATTTCTCAATTTGTCTAAACATGATTTAAAAATGAAGCAGTAATACTATTAAAAATATAAACTATTGTACCACATAGATCCTGTTTTACCAATTTTTTTTAACTTACACGAACATCTTAACCTCATTTGTCGATTGGAGATTATCGGTCGATGGAATTTATTTTGATTTTGCAAAAACGGTCGACGACAAGTTACAGGTTGAGTAGGGGAAACTCTTTTTAATTCCTGGTTTTAATTTATTATGAATTTTAAGGAGAGAAATAAAATTGAATAATAATCAAATTAAAAAAATTGAAGTAAAAACTCAATTTATAATAGAACATATTGATCATATAACACTTAAAAGGTATGAAGTGACGAAGCTGAGACAATATAAGAGAATAACTTATTCTAGGCTATAATAGTTCCATAAGAGGAGTAATGACCTTTTTGTTTAAAATTAACTCTGGCTTTTTAAATTTTAAATAATGTCCTTTAAAGGGTTTTGGCCAGTGGTAAAAAATGGGGAAGTAATATCGGAATTGATTAATTGGTATGTCAGAATAAGATTACCTCGAATCCGTCTGTTACTTAAAAAAACAGTTTTAAGGATTTTACTGTAGTCTTTGCTAGTATGGTAAATTATAGAAGGTTTGAGGCAATTTAATTACAACCTTTGGTACTTTGTTTAGTCTATCAATATCAGATTTTGATATTGGAGCGGTAACTTAAGCACACTATTTTAGATACCATCTCAAGTATAGCATATATATCATCCGAATGCATTTGAGGGGAATGTTTCCTACATACTTATTGAAGAACATAATGAGTTTGTAACAGGTTTGGGTTGCTTTTGTATGGTACCCCGTAAAACTAAGAGGTGAATTAAATATAACATCTACAGTCTCTGATTGAGTTCATCAATTCAATAGACAAGCGGAATGGAAGAGGCAAAATAAAAACATTCTTTGATGATCTTCAGAAAGAAAATTGCCTGCATTTTTGCAAATTAATAAGAAGAAAATTGTCAACCCACTATTTATATATGTTACATATATCTTTCTGTAGAAGTAGAACATAATGTTAAAATGAACAACAGATGGTATATTGTTAATAAATAAAATGACACATACTTTAGGGTTTCTAGATGAAATATGGTAGGAGAGCCCATTTAAATTTTGAAGAAGCAATTTAAAAAAAATATCTAATCTAAGATAAGGTCAATGATACCTAGTAACCTTAGTTTGACTAAAGATAACTCGTGAGAAACTTTGTTAAAAGTTTTGGTAAAGTTGAAATAGATATTATTAACAGCAGTGTAAGAGTCAAGTTCGCTAGTAATGTTATTTGAGTAGGCATTCAAATTGGTAAGGCAGGATTTTCAAAGCATAAATCCATGTTGCGCAAAATTCACAACGTCAAACTTGATTAGATACTCTAATAAATAAGATTTAATTAGGTTCTCCATAATTTTACTAGAAGTGGATAAAACGTTGACCAGCTCAAAACTCTCATGTTTAAACGTATAGCCCTGAATTTGGATGGGTTAAATAAAAACGAGTTTTTAGATAAAAAGAATGCGGCTAAAAATTATCAATAGACTAAAAATACGAGTAAAATGAGGGCTAGAATATCCGTGCATTTAAAAAATTGAAATAAATGCCGTTTGTTCCACATAAAGTAGACTTCAATCTAGATAGGATTTTAAGGATTACTTGCGTGTTAGGAATAAGTGGTCTGATAAAGTGGGCGTGTTAAAAAATTGGGGGTTAGAATTGACACTATTCTAAAACAGGATTGAAATAAGAGCAAGGTACTTTTATTATCTTTAAGAAAAAGAAGGGACTGTTTAATTGTTTGTTTACTGTTTATAAACGTAAAGAGTGTCTCTGTTGTGTTTTGTCATGTTTATAAGCTTATAGAGCATGTTGTACTTAAACGATTTAATAAGTTTGCTACAATTATTACGAACTGAGATATGATCATAGTGGAAACATGGAAGCTTTGTGCTATTGTTGGAATAAAATATTTAAAATAATTATTAATTTTTATTTTGATTGCAATTTTTATATTATTGTACATTTAAACAACTTTGACTTTATTTAAACTTTGTTTTGAAGTGCATTTTTGTATTTGAATTTATCACGTTTGTTGTTGATGTGACTATAGTTCTGTGAGTATATTGTGTCCTGTTTTTTCTTGTTGGTAATCAGTATTGGTATGTAATTTTTAATTATTTTGTAATAATAAATTGCAAAACGATAATTTAGATTACACAAGAATTTTTTTAATTGAAATTATCTGGGGTGCTGATAATTATCCGTATCAATTTAGATCAAAGAAAATCAGGACTGAAATCTCAGTGAGATCTTACACTTGATACATTTTTACAAGTAGAATACTTTGTTCCATTTTTGTAAAAATTAAGTCACGCAATAAGGGAAGTTAGGGTTAGCATAATAGAGAACCCAAAAAGTAACAAAGGAATTAATCTGTTTATTAATAAAATTTAGAAAATAAGAGTAAACTTGTTTTAAATTACTGGTATCAAACTACTTTTAATTAGCACTACTTAGAAAACTTCGGAATTTAGCAAAATCAAGAAATGGTCATTTTTACCAATGGAGGAAAATGGGAGATATATTTAATATAAAATGATTCGTTAGTAAACATGAGGTCAAGGCAGGTAGGAAAAGTACCAGATTAATATCTAGCTGAAGAAAAAACATGTTGTTTAAAAGCATGTTTAAAACAAATATCTAGCAGTTTAGATTTAAAGTGTTAAAAAAATTGCAAGTTAATAGAAAGACAGATAAGGTCTTCTACAAAAAACCAGACCATCATCTCTCTATTTTTACATTCCGTTCTAAATAAAATTAAAATTAACATTGTTTATACCAAAATATTGGTGTGACTGAAACGCTGCTTGTTATAATGTAACAAAAACCAAAATAATTTATGAAATACGATCCCTTATCCAATTTACCATAATCATTAGTAAACTAGAGGTCTCAATAATATTGTCCTCAAAAATAATTTGCCGTCAAAATGAATTTAATTGTAATAAACATACTACTTAATATAAAATTAGTAGCATCTTCTCTCATGATTAAATTTATATAATTTTGAAAAAAAAGGTAGATATGTAGGACTTACCCTTCTACAATGATTAAGTTTTTGAAAAGTAGAGAAAGGATGCAATGTAGTTTATTAATGAGAGCTAAATTAAAGACTTTAAAAAAAGATAGAAAACTATAAATTAAGAAGCATAATATTCAAAATAAAAGAAATCTGATGTATAATTGAGGAGGGTACAGAAAAAATGGGGGTAGTTGAAGTAGCTGGTATAAAATAGGGCAAAAGAGGCTCCATGTCATTATTCAACCTTAGAGGAGTAAGCTTTACAATTGGAAAGGAATGGTCCGAAAGGATTTGCAGTCTAGATTTTTTGTTCAATTAAAGTAAGGTTTTTTTAGAAATACAGAAAATGGGTTAGTGTTGTTTACTAGGCATTTAAAAGAATTAATTTTTTTATAGCAAAATAAAAAGACCACTGAGATAATAAGGTGTTTGATTTTGGCAAAATACGTCGAAACTTTAGTAGCCAAGTTTAATACTGTATTATTATTTAATTATTATTATTATTATTTAATTTAGATTCAAGAATATTAAATTTAATAGAAATAACTGTAAGATTTCACTGAGATCTCGGCCCTAATTTTCTTTGATTTAACTTGATGCGGATAATTATCAACACCCCATCTAATTTCAATCAAAAAGGCTATTGTATGATCTAAATTACCGTTCTGTAATTTATTATTACAAATAATTTAAATTACATACTAATACTGTTTACCAACAGAAAAACAGGACACAATATACTTACAGGACCACAGTCAAGTCAACAACAAACGTAATACATTCAAATACAAAAAAGGCGCTCCACAACAAGGTTTAAACAAAGTCAAAGTGTTTAAATGTACAATATAAAAATTGTAATTGAAATAAAAATTAATATTTAAAAAAATATTTTATTCGAACAATAACAATAACTTTTGCCTCGTATACTGATTGTAAAACGTTGTCTAATTTATGTTTTTAATGACTGAAAGCCGTTTCTGTAATTTAATTTTAAATATATAATCTATGCATTTATAATTAAAAAGCTGCAAATAATAATTTAAAGCAAGTTCCAAACATACTTTGTAAGACCATTTGCTACATAAAACATGGAATATGCTAACCTTTGCTATTTTTTGCACAGTTGTAAACTAAATGAATTTGAGCCAGACATTATTTTAAGTTAAAAAATGAGAAAACAAAACAAATTTATCACAGAGAAAAAACAAGTAATAATTAAAAAAAATTTAGTGTTACAGTACGACCCACAAATGTAACGCACAGAAACACAATATACACACAAAAATAATAAAACAATGAGAGACAGCACACAGACAATTAAAAATTTGGTATACAAAAAATGTTAACACAAAATCACTAAATAGCAAAACTTAAAAATTAACAACACTTAAATCAAGGAACTTTTAAATCAGCATGTCACGCAAGTATATCAAACAAATAAGGTTTATCATATTTTATTATTATCAAAATTAACAATTTTAGGCATCATAGGTTTCCTACTTATTTAAACTAGGAATTTTTTAATAAATCAATGCTATAACAGTAGACTAGTTTGTGAGTCGTCTGTTTTTGCGCAATCAACTCCGGTGTTTTGTGAAAATTAATATTAAGTATAGTATTTATTGATAACCTACCGCAGTAGTTCAATCTTTTTTTGTGCTAATAATATAAAAATGTATGACACTAAGCTTAAACTACTGCAACAAGATATCAATAATGTTTTTAAATGATCATTAGTCAATGGTCTCTTGTTTAAGTAGTTTAAATGTAATTATTTTGCGTTTATCAAATCTAGGTAGCGTATTCTCTTAGCACAATTGTTTAAGTTTCTCAAATTTTACTAATCCAATTTGTTGAAAATCTAGAGGTATTATTCAATTCCTCACCAGAATAAAGTAACACCATTTTTTTCATAGGATTATCTCAACTTGGTACAGTTTACTCTTCTACATAGTTAACACATCAAATTTACAGACTTTTAAATTAGTTTACAATGAACATGTTTTTTGATATATATTTAAACCATCAGTATTCAGCATTCGCTATTTCTGTCTTTATATGAACATTTACACCAATTTTCACTCTGATACAATTAATTTTTTAAACCCAAAACTAAAAAGCTTTTTTTATTAAACTTGTGTGTTAATTTACAACTTGCAACTATTTAATATTTACTTAGCAATGCAAAATGTTAACAGAAAAAATGCTAATATTGAATCACGTATAAATTTACTGTTTGATTTAATTAGTTTTTAATATTAATTACATTTTTAAAAATTAAATTAAATTTAAAAACAAAAAATAAATTAAAAAATATATAAGAATATAATTTAGTTTTTTTAAGTTAAGTTTTAGTAACGCCTGATGTTAAGCTTAATGTTACACTCTTGATTTTTTACTGTTCTTGGTGCTGATTACTTAAACTGGACAAAAAATTTATAGTAATTTTAATTTTTGAAATAAGAGTTTACAATATTCTATTTAATTGTTTTGAATATATATATATATATATGTAATGTTTACAATGCAAAAAATATTGATTTGATAAATGTAATAAAGCTAATTGTTTTTATATTAAATAAAGTTATAAATTTGTTTATGATTTTTTTAATTATTATAGTTATTTATTACAAATTTATTTTGATTAATTTTAAATAAATTAACACCGAATGTATTTAATTAAAGCACGATGCGAGGTGGGGCTCTTGTCACGCTTCCACGTCAAGTGGTGCGTTATCTTACATTTTCTCTTTTTGTCTTTTGAAGATTATTACAGTGTTTTTGCATTATAATACAAAACGTGTTTTTATTATTGTATATTTATCATTTTTGCTTACTGTGTATAATTTTTAAGTTTTCTCACTATAGGAGTTTCTACTGCTCAACTCGTGTACCAACCTGTGGACTGTAACTTTTACTAGTACTGTACTTGTGGTAAGTTTGATATATTAAAGTTAATTTAAAAATCTTAATTATTTATTTTTTTAAATTATAATCAATTAATTAAATATTAATAATTATTAATTTTTTCTCTAAATGAATGAGCATCACATTTTTGTCATTCGAGAGTTGTATTCACTTGTTCATTTAAATACCGTTATTTGAATAATTATATTTAATTGATTATTTAAAAAAACTGAATATGCGCTGGTATTAGTTTATTTGTTTTACAATTTATGTAGACAAACAACTAATGATAAAGTATATTTAATTAACGATTCGATTATTGTACAACATCCGCATACTCTTTAAATACTTTTGTATAACATGTAATTTTTTATTTTAATATTTATCGTTTTATTTTTGATATTAAATGTATAAAATAATTATAATTAGACAATTAATTACGAGTTTTTTTATACCAAAGTCTTTATGATTATTATTTTCAGCATTTTTTATAGTTACCTGATGTTTAAAACATTTATGTAAGCATACGTAGTCAATAATAAGTTTAGTTAAAACTAAATGAATATTAAATAGTAGTACTTTTTTTTTAAATAATGTACAATTTTTTTTTTGAAGATTTAAGTAATGTTTTTAAAATCTTAATTTTCAATAATCCTGTTTTTATATTTCCATGTAGTGCATCCAAGATTCAGACTAACATAAATTAGAGACAGATGAATTTAAGCATACACTTAGAATGTTTTGAAGCATTTGAAGGTATACGTACATTATATACTATTGGGCTTAGTGGAATAACTTTGACAAAACATCAGGCGGTTTTGTCAATTTTAGTTAACAATGGTGCTGTCACAAGGATATTATTTATAATCCAAAAACATTATTATTCTTTTACGTCTGTAACGTTTATGAAACCATTGGAGTCAATTGTTTGATATACTAAACAAATTAAAAATAATAATGAATTGACTATGTTACTAAAAGAAGTAATAGCACGGCTTAAATGGTGGAGTTTAATTGAAATCAAAAGGTAGCTCAAATAATTTTTAATGCAAAAATTGAAAGTTGTGTAGGCACATGGAATATATGCAGATTTTTTTAAAGTAGACGATTGAAGTGATTATATACTTATTAAAATTAGTGGATAAAACATTACTATTTTTTATATGTTCAGGAAACGACATTTACAAATACAAAAAAATATTAAATCTATTTTTATAAAACCGATTACAGCTTTTTATAGATTGAAATCAATATTTTAAAGCTTTTTTTACAAAAAGTTTGTTTATGCGTATTGTTATTTCTACCAGAATGTTGAAGAGCACCAGCAACGATTTGGAATGTAACATTAAGTTGTTTTAGAAAATGTTAGTTGATTGTAGAAAATTTGGTTACGCGTTAACTGATTGTCACTTAGAATTAAACAAGCACTTTGGAATTATCATTGTAATCCTATAAATGGAAGGGTTGTAATAAAAATATTATTGTGTAAATGACTGATACAAGTACATAGAATTTTAATATTTTATTTATTAATTAAATCCAGTAAACAGTTGGCTTAAAAAAGAGTTTAAATTGTAAAACGATATTTTTAATATTTTTAAAATATTTTACTTATTTTACTTTTTTTTTATAGATAATTTATATTCATGTCTAAACATATATATTTTTAATATTTAATCATATTTTGTTGCAATATAACTTTATATACCTTTTAATATAGCTAAAAGCCTAAAAAGTAAAACTTTACACATATTTCTTCACTTTCTATAATTTATTCATTTGTTTTTTATTTTGTTGGTAATGTGGTTATCTTTCTATTATTTCGTATATCTACATGGCATATAAAACAATTGACTTTAATAGTTTTTATAAGCGTAGTAAATGTAGAAGAATAACTAAATTTATTGACTGGTAGCCGGCATTCTTGTGACGTCGTCACTATTTGACGAAACAGCCTGATTTTTTGTCAGACTTATTTTTTCAAGACGAACGGCTATATATGGTATACGTATACCTTAAAAATCCTTTTAAATATATGAAGTGTATGTTTACACCCACCCGCCCTAGCGGAAGCCCAGTTATACCGCTGTGCACTCGCAACCTGCTGTTATTAGTCGAAATGCCTATGGACATCTAGTCCAGGATGCACAACGTGGAAGACAAACAATTAGTTTTATCACTATTAGAAATTGAGACTTAATAAGTATTACTCAAATCTTCAATATCACTAACTTCCCAAGCAAATTATATATATATATATATATATATATATATATATATATATATATATATATATATATATATATATAATACCTTTATAAAGTATTAAACACGTTAACGTAAAACTAATAAAAAATTTTTTAATTTAAAGATGTTTATCAGAAATGAAGTTCTAAGTCAATATACTCGGTGGATATTAAAACTGTGGTACAGAATTTGTCGCTATCCCTTTTTGGTCGGATTTTTTATATGTTTATGTATTTTAATCTTACACTTAAAATTGCCTCGTCTTTCAAAACGAATTTTGTTTACAAATCCTGAAGATATTGTACAAGACATAATAAAACATAATTTTAAACAAACAAAATTAGGTAATGTGCAATATTTATTAACTTTGTGTTTCTATTATATATATATATATATATATATATATCAAGGATGTATTTTGTCACCGTTTTTGTTTCTTCTGGTAATTGATTTTATTATAACTCGATCCATAAATAATTTGTCTTATGGTATCAAATGAAACCATGGCGGATTAACAGATTTGGATTTTGCAGATGATATTGGTCTACTCAATGGAACTCCAGAAATGATGCAAAATATGACAACACGACTCAGTGATATCAGTTCTCGTATTGGCTTACGGATTATTGTTCAAAGACAAAAGTGTTATGCATCAAGTCAAACAATGGTTTGCCCATCAAAATTAGTAGACAAAATATTGATATTGTTGATTCCTTTACATATCTGGGAGGCATCATCAGTAAAGACGAAAAAACCGAAATGGATGTTAAAGCCAGACTTGGAAAGGTAATGTCAGTTTTCCATAAACTCTAATCAATATGGTCATGTTCTTCCATTCGCCTGAAGACAAAACTTCTTTTGAAAGCATCAATAATCATTTCTATGGCAATATATGGGAGTGAAACATGGAAGCGAACGGATAAGATTGATAAGATGGTGGATGGTTTTCATCGTCTGTGTCTTAGAAGTATTTTAAAGATTACCTGACCCAATCACATTTTAAATGATGTGATCATAAAAAGAATTGACTCTCGTTCACTACATGACATCATTACAATTAGACGAAGAAAATTAGTTGGTCAAATTCTACGTTTACCACCCGAAAGACCAGCAAGAACGGTTTTTGGAATGGACGATTGAAAATGGTAAAAGAAAGGTTGGTAGACTACAGAAAACTTGGCTAAAAACTATTTGGGAAGATCTAATTGAAATGAATGTTTCATGGGGGGATCAAGCAAAACGTTTGGCACAATGTTTAAATACATGGAAACATTTTGTTGTCTCATATTCTCTTTAAATTACGAGACTTTGTTGTTGTTATTTTTTGCTGTAATTGTTACCCCATGCTCATTGTTTAAAGCAAAAGGGTTTTGTAATAATATATATATATATATATATATATATATATATATATATATATATATATTCATATATTTATTTACATATTTAGATTATTGTTTACCTAATAAAAAATTAAAACCCACGTTTGCTGCTGTGCCCGATATTGATAAGTTGACGTATATGGATATACTTGAGAGTAATCCTCATATTTGCAACGGTGGTCAAAAACCCAGAGGTTGTCAGCCGCTTCAACAGGTGGCTATCATCGTCACGTTTCGCGACAGAGAACAACATTTGAAATTGTTATTGCACAGGCTGCACCAATTTTTGTATTATCAAAATATATCCTATCAAATATTTGTAATTGAACAAGTAAGAATGGCCAACGTTATTATCTACGTAAATTGTTGTCTAATTTTGTTTTTATTTATTATTGGTGACGGGAGGGGGGGTTTACTGTTTCTATGGTTTAAAAAGTCGAACAATCTAACCACTTATGCTATTCTGTAGACCTGGTTTAAAAAATAAAGATTGAGCACAATGTATTATGGAATGCTAACGATTGTGAGGATTTGAATAATACTTATAAAGTGTCAATTTCCAATCAAGGTGACATTCCTGACCGCTGCCTGTACATGTCACATCCTAAACTAGGACGAATAGGGTCGAGACCGAGTTTACGGCGGTATAACTGGACTTCTGCTTTGACGGTTGGGTGCAAGCATACATCGAGGATACTTAAAAGGTATCTTAAGGTATACCATATATGTAGTTATTGAGGATAAGGGAGATAACCCTGATAAAAAAATCTAACGTCATCGTCAATCTTTGCAAACCGTGGCGTCGTAACAAGAATTTCGTTTATCAACCAAGACACGTTTTTCAACTTCTACAATTGTTATGCTTATTGAAGTTCATTGGTTAATGTTTTTGAATAAATATAGAAGTGACCACGTCATTAACGATCAATTAAATTTTGTTGTAAAGAACTCACATAAAGTTTGTTTACAATTTGCGATAATAAATTATTGGTTAAGGTCAATATTGGTAATTTGTGTATTTCATTCATTCATTGTGGTTGGTGACGAATAGTTACCTCTTCATTCATTTCTATATTGGTACGCTATTTAAAACAATCGATTACGATAAGTTGACGACAAACCTAACAAGCGACGAATTTTTTTGGCCAGTAGACGGCATCCTTGTGACGTCGCAACTGTTTGCAAGGATTGACGAAACCGCTCAGGGTTATTTCTCTTAGCCCAATGGCATACACATGCTTTAAGATGCCTTTCAAGCGTCCATCAGCTATAGCGGAAGCCCAGTCATATCGCTGTTATAAATCGATTAAAGTTGCATATTTTTAAAATGCAAATTGTTGATATGTCGGGGTGCGCTTGATTCAGTAGTAGAAAACCTTTTTTTTTTAAAAAAGAAACTAAAGTGAAGTTGATCAAGATGTGTACGGTTTAGTTTGAAAGGTGGTTGTTGTACAGTTTCAAGAACTTGCAATTCATTTATTGTCATCGTTTTGGTAGGTTTTTTGGTAATTTGTACTAACGATAATAACTGGTGAGGATGATTATCTCCAATGATGATGATGATTTGAAATACCCATCCATCGAAATAGAAATCTATTATCATTATTAGAGTTTGTGTGCATACAATCATGGATCTACATAGCAGTTATTGTGTTATTATTATTATTATTATCATTACTATTATTATTATTATTATTATTATTATTATTATTATTATTATTATTATTATTATTATTATTATTATTATTATTATATTATTATTATTATTATTATTATTATTATTATTATTATTATTATTATTATTATTATTATTATTATTATTATTATTATTATTATTATTATTATTATTATTATTATTATTATTATTATTATTTATTATTATTACTATTATTATTATTATCATTATCATTATTATTATTATTATTATTATTATTATTATTATTATTATTATTATTATTATTATTATTATTATTATTATTATTATTATTATTATTATTATTATTATTATTATTATTATTATTATTATTATTATTATTATTATTATTATTATTATTATTATTATTATTATTATTATTATTATTATTATTATTATTATCATTATCATTACTATTATTATTATTATTATCATTATCATTATTATTATTATTATTATTATTATTATTATTATTACTATTATTATTATTATTATTATTATTATTATTATTATTATTATTATTATTATTATCATTACTATTATTATTATTATTATTATTATCATTATTATTATTATTATTATTATTATTATTATCATTACTATTATTATTATTATTATTATTATTATTTATCATTTATTATTATTATTATTATGGTTATTGGCTTAGATACTTCAGTAGAAGTAGCTTTCAACACACAAAAATAGGTACAGTTATAAAATAAATTACAATTAGCATTATGTTTGGTCAAAAAAAATAATTTAATTCAATTACAAAGTCTAATACACTAGAAAAAAAAGTTTATTCAAAAGTCATGATATGCATGAAGGGGCATGATATTACTTTGGAAGCGTATTACAATTAATAGTATACTGATACAACATTACACACCAAATGTGAATGACTCATGTGTGAGTATGAGTCTTAAAACAATACCTTAGATGTAGGACAATGAATGGTCACAAGGTGGAATGGGAAGATTACGGACAATAGTAATTGGATAGTCAAAAATTTTCATGATTTAGATAGGTTTATGTCAAGGTCAGTTTTAACTTTTATGAGATTGGATAATAACCTTGCTAAATAAGGCAGACATGAATTTAAGTACACATTTGTTCTGCACTTGGCGTACATATATGACCTTCTCGTTTTTCCTCGAGTGCAATTGATTTGCTGAAATCACGATAAAGTGGATGTTTTGCAAGAATTATTATATCATCATTTTTTACACTTTGACATTATAATATTTTTGTGTATTTAATAACAATCAAGATAAATTTATTTAAATAATTGAACATGGATAATAACATCATTATTATTAATAATAATAATAGTAATGATAATAATAATAATAATAATATTAGTAATAATGATAATAATAATATTATTATTAATAATAGTAATAATAATAACAATAATAATATTAATAGTGATTATAATATTGTAAATTTGTTGTTAATATCGCCATTATTGGAAATTTTGTATAAAATAAGCACGTAATTATTCGCACAATTGTGTGTTATCGACAGGTTGACAATAGAACATTCAATAAGGGTCTTTTGTACAACATTGGCATCATCAAGGCTATCGAGTCGAATCCGCATTTCGATTGTTTTATTTTGCACGACGTCGATATGCTTCCCGAAAATGTCAATAATTATTACTTGTGCGACCATCATTTGCGGCAATTATCGTCGGCCATCGACGAATATCGATATCACGTCATGTTTTCGAACAACGCCGGCGGTGTTATTTCCATTTCGAAGACAAATTTGTTGAAGGTAGTCGTTGGCAGAGCCACCTCTTTATCAATTCCAAGAAGTTTGAATAGCTTTTCAAATTCCTACATTTGGGGGTGGGGGGATAAATTAAGTTTTTGGCTAGAACACCGACAATACCAGTGTTGACAGGAATTGACGAGGGGATTTTCTTTAGGGTTGACACCGGTTGACGAATCAATATAGTAAATGGATACTTTGAGATACCTTTTTTAAGCATCTCGGGTATGTGCTAGCATCCATTCGCTGAACGGGAATCTAGTGGAAGTCATTGCTGTATACTCGGACCCTGCTGTTATTAATCTAGATGCCTAGGGGCACCTAGTCCAGGATGCATTACGTTAAAAATATTACCAACATTGGAAATCGAAACACTATACTCGAATCCTCGGGACTATCAACATTCCAATATAAATAAAATGTAAAAAACTGAAAGTTGGCCAAAAAGAACATTGTCAGGACCTAACAAACAATGATTGTTCCGGGGTGATACAGCGTTCGACTTGGATCTGGGTGGGCGTGGGTTCGAATCCCACCACCACCGGTCCACTAAATGTGGGCCCACATTCGGCTTTGCCCAAATGTCCACTGCTGAAAGATGCGCGTTTTTCATAAAAACATTCAAAGTAGTAAACATAAATTAAAAATTACCATTATAACAAAAAGCATTACTCAGATCGTCAGAATCATTAGCATTCTGGAGTTTTATGTATTTTTTAATATTTATTACTTTGAATGTTTTATGAGAAATATCCTTTAGCAGTAGACACTTTAGTGTCGGTGGTGGGATTCGAACCCCGATGCCCACTGAGGTCCAAGTCGAGCGCTGTACCGCTAGACTTCATGGACAAATTTTTAAGTATTATTCAAATTGATTACAAGTTGGTGTACAATTTAGTATATTATTATTGACAAAACTAGTTTTTATTTTTGTTTTATATTTATTACTTTGGATCTTTTACGAGAAACGCATGCCTTTCAGCAGTGGACATTTTAGTGAAGCCGAACGCGTGGGTCCGCATTTTAGTAGACCGGTGGTGGGATTCGAACCCCGAGGTCCAAGTCGAGCGCTGTACCGCTAGACCACTATCATTTTATTACACTTCCTTTGCAACTATTGCTTTTCAACCAGATTAACGGTTTTTCCAATCAATACTGGGGTTGGGGTGGTGAGGATGACGATTTGTCAGCTCGAGCCATCGTGTACAATCTCAGTCTGTCGCGTCCGCCCGAGTCAATTGGACAATTCCACAGCGTGCGACACGTCAAGACGTCGCATTGGTCTTGGGAGCACCACAGAATACTCAAAAATTTTGTTGATTATTTGGAAGATGGCATTGAAAGTGTCGCCATAGCGCCCGACAAATTCTATCGCGACTTTCGACCGCCTGTCAATCAAGAGTCCTTTTTGTCCGATGCAACATCATGGCTGCGCAACAACTGGCTTGCATCCATAGGCAATTTGAATTTGTGCGCCAAACGGTTGATTATTCGTTATTTGAACTCGCATCAGTCGACGTCGAAGGAGTCGTTTGACGAATTTTTGAAGACGCACATTCTGTCGACTTTCGTTTTGGTCAAAGTTACCATGGTGATGAATTCGTCCAAATGGCAGAGTGGCAATTCGAAGAATGACATCCTATTGCCCAAGTTATCGTGGATTTGGTTCGGTCAGTTTTATGGTTGGTTTTGATTTGCGTGTATGTGTATGCTAAAATTCAAATTTCAAATAATTATTTGGATGACCTTGTGTGTTAAAACCCATCAAGAAAAAAACAATTAAAAAAAATCCTATTGGTCAACCTTCGTGAGTAGTGTATGAGTGATGTTGGTGCATTTTTCTATCAAAAGGGGCTTGTTTGACCTTGAAAATGTACATAGTGGGAAAATCAATATTTATCTAGTATTTGTATTGCGTTATCGTATAACCAGATGCTTTTGAATTGTGTGTACAGTTTGAAAATTTAAATGAGTACACATATTTTACATATTTTGTTTACTATACGTATATTAGAGATATTTTGGCTATGAATATATGGCATGCTTAATTATTCATAGATTTTTTGTACAAATTTTTGAGTCAATTTTTCTAGCTTGTGTTATTTAAATTATGTTTATTTCTACTGTTTATTTTGTTTTACCAAATTCCATTGTGACATAATTTTCGGTCATTGAATTAAACTTTTACCAGTAATGTGTGTTTTGGGATGTAATGATCTTGAGGATTTGAGTAATACTTATAAAGTTTTAATTTCCAATGATGGTGACATTCCTGACTGTTTGTCCTCCACGTGGTGCATCCTGGATTAGGTATCCATAGTAATACAGACTAATAACAGCAAGGTCCGAGTGCACAGCGGTATAACTGGGCTTTCACTTGACTCCAGCTCAAGTGAATGGATACTGTCATACACCAAAAAGATGCTTAAAACGTATATCAAGATATGTAGTCGGTTATGCCGGTAGATCCATCAATTTCCCCAGAAAATATCCTCTAGTCAATTCCTGTGAACGCTGGCGTCATCGCAAGAAAGCGGTCTTTTAGGAAAGAAACTTTATTTACCCCCTTCCCCGCCCTCAAACCAAGTTCAACTCATATCCAATATCATCTTCGTATAGGAATTCGGAATCCTATGCAAATCAAATTTTGCTTCATTTGTTAAGGTTTTATTCTTGTTTTAAAAAGTAGAGTTTTCACTGTTTCATTTCTTTAAAATTGTATGTTCCTTTTATTGGAAAATGTTATGTATATATATATATATATATATATATATATATATATATATATCATACGTTTATTATCCACCTTCTATTGTTAAATATTTTTATTGTTGCCATTTTCATCAAAACGCTTGTATTGTAATTACGGACAATTTTCTTTATTACCAACTTGATATTACCATTAGCAACGTGGTGATGGCCTGAAATAATTTTTTTGTTTTTGTCTGCAACATTGCCTTTTATTGTATTCAACAGTTGTAATTCTAATTGTTTCTTAGGAAAAATAGATACTAATTTTATATGAATTTATGATTTGAAGCATTGGGTTCCCTTTATAATACCAAATAAAAATATGGGAAGATGTAGACTGTGAGATGAATTTGTTTTGTATATTCTCGTCAGTCACAAACATATAAAATTTCAGTGTATATATGCATACAGAAAAGGGTGTACAGATGACACTTAAGTTGGTACAACTCACAAGCATACACAAACACAAACATTATGACCAAGCTAAGTTCAATGTAGTGACGAACTGTTTCTGTGCACACAAAGTAGGTTTCAATGTATGAATATAAACAGATTCGAGGATTTTCAACATATTCCAAGCTGGAGAATATGTTTCATACTTTTAATAAAATTTGTTCTTTTTACAAACAAATAATTACTTTTTAGAAATGTTATATTAGTATTGTCAGATTCATTTGAATAATAAATTTACTAGGTTTTAGAATCAACTAGGAACACTGTACAGCTGTTTCACATCTTTGTGTTTGGAATTATCGGCAGCGCAAACCCCTTTCAAGTTTTGCACCCACATGAACTTGAACCCACGCCCTATCTGGTGTCAGGCCAGCGCCTTAAACTACTGAGCTACGAGTGGCTGACCTTGGACCTGTAAATTTATTATTTATAGTGAATCTGATCAATTCTAATTGCTCTGGCCTGACACTAGATAGGGTGTGAGTTCAGGTTCATGTGTGTGTAAAACTTGAAAGTTATGCGCTGCTGATGATAGTTGTAGACAGTTAAATGTAATAATGACAACAATTAATCAGATAAAAAATAAATAATTGGAATTTGGTTTGATTTGGTTGTCAAATTTCGAATTGTTTATTAAAAAACAAACACCTTTACTAGGAGGACAGGAGAACAGATGACATTTAAGTTAGTACAACTCACAAACATACACAAACACAATCATTACGACCAAGCAAAGTTCAATGTAGTGACGATCTGTTTTTGTGCACACAAAGCATGTTTCAATGTGTCAATATAAACAAATTCGATAATTTTCAACATATTCGAAGCACTTTAAAACAATTTTTGAAATTGATTTGATGTTTGATTTGCAGTAGATGAAGTGCATGATTGTCCACTTCCGTGATGAAGTAGATGAAGTGCATGATTGTCCACTTCCGTTTAACCTCTTATTGATCCAGTTGAGAATGTCTTCTTTAACCCGATTAGCTAAGCGACGCATTGTCCGACCAACATACGTGTCACCGCAACTGCAAAGTGAACTAATGAATGCAATATGAGGCGGGAACTGTTGGGCAAAGGCAGACCTTTGGTAAATTAGATCAAATATAGTGTTTATTCTGGGTTTTATTAGATCTGTCAGATTTTAACTGAATAATGAATCTACTTGGTTTGAGATATCCAGAAACTGTTTCGCATAATTGTTGCAGAATTATCAACAGTGCATACCCCTTTCAAGTCTCTTTCTCTCTCTCTCTCTTTTTCACACACACACACATGAACTTGCACGACACCTTACCAACGGGTGTCAGACCTGCGCCTTTAACCACTGAGCTACAGGTGGTTGAACTTGATCCTGTAAATTTATTACTTATAATGAATTTGATCAATATTATTTACACAGTGACTTCAAATGCTTTATGCTACTAGCACTAACAACAAATGAATAATCCATTTTACTGGGACTTTTACTTTATAATTCCTAGCACGATTCAGTGTTCATTAATAAAAAAAATAGTTTAATCAATCAATGAATAATGAAGTATTTTCGATTTATTTTAAAATATCATTATACAATATTAGGCCAATTATGTTTTGATTGTGCAATTAATAATCTAAGTTCGATAAGTGCATTATGACCTTAACAGTAATAATAATAATTATTATTTGTATTACTACTATTTCAATATAAAAAATAATACAAGATAAACTGTCAGATGAATTGCCTTCGTATACTCTCTTCAGTCACAAACAAATAAATGTGATTTAATTAAAGCTTTAAGTGAACATTAATAACTACACAAACATACACAACACAAAAAATAAGGGGGGGGGGTAGTTCACTGTATTTTACAACCCAACATTTTCTAGAGCGGTTGTTCTTTTATAAAACCCACAATTTTTGAATCTATTTATGCATTTGATGTATGATTTTTATTGTAAAAATTAATATGTACAGGTTTGGATTGATTTTATTTAGAGTTTATTGAATACGAAAATAATCCAGGAGAGAGATTACAGTTTGTCGTAAAAAAAGAAAATAGCACGAGAACGGTTGAATATCAATAATCCGTTAATGTTTATTGACACTGCGTCGCGTGTATGACACAATAAAGTATAATAGTTTCTGATCTATGCTCAGCGTGTAGCTATGTCGACGTAATATTAATGTCTATAGATTGCTCAAGTACTTTTAATAAATCGTGCTTTTTGTACAATATTTTAATCAATTTAATATTAATAATCCATTAACAAGTGTTTGAGTAAACAAACTGTCAAAACTGAATGCAACGAAAATAATTTTGACATCAATTTAATGGTACATGCTTTTTGCCACCCAAAAATTTTTGGTGAAAATTGAACCAATGAGAATGAAGTAGGATAGAAATTTTTGTAAAAGTGTGAACTCGATGATTTAAGTGAGTGGGAGGCGTTGATGTAAGCCAATGGAAAATGGGCAATGATAACTACTGACTATGGGAAAAGTAGTCAAAAGTGTAAAACATAATTTTCTAAAAAATGAATTGAGGATAATTTTCTTAATGGAGTGCTTAATAAAGAATAATTTAATTTATTTTGGTTAATGAATTTAATGTTACAATTTTTTTAGTGTATTTTTCATTTACTTTAACATACTATAACCACTGATATGATTACATAGACTTCATATAGACTGAAGTAATATTGAATGGTTTAAGTGCCATACAAGCATTAATAATGTAAATTAGTAATAAATGTAACAGCACACAAATGTAAACCTGTATTTACATGTACAATGTTTTAAAATTGCAAGATTTTAGATGGAATGGAATACATGGAATAATTTGAACTGTTATATATATTCATGAAGTCATTGTTCTGTAACAAAATGAATATAATTGAAATGTTTTCCGTATTAAACTGTTCTAGCATCTACAACACTGGACTTTTGTGTATAACAAGTAACAACATTATTGCAAATTGTGGTTTACCTATGCTTATTATAAACTGAGACAAGGATTTTATTTATTTATAAGTTGTTGGTTTTTAATGAGGTGCAATTTTTATATAGTACAACTTTACTATTTTAACACTATATTCCTATTACTTATATCATAAGAGTTTTTATTCAGCTTCTGTTAATAGAAACTATTGTGTTTATCATAATAATTGTAATTCCTTATTTATTATTAAATTGTGATAAAAATTGTTAATGATTTACATCTTTACCAGAGCTTTATAATCGTAGCAATTTTGTACTTTAAAACCAGAAAACCGAACTAAACTAATCCTTTAAATACGTTAATAAGTTATGACAACAAAAAGTTACTATAAGAATCAAAAATATTTGGCAATGTTTTGGTATTCTTCTTCTTACAGCTATTTCCTGTTTTATGTCGGGTGGCTGTTTCTAGTTACGTCTGTTCAGTTGCTTTAGATATCAGTATATACAAGTTATTTAGACAATAGCAATAAGAAGGTTTTATATAAACGCATCGTTGATGCTAATGATCTTGAGGATTTGAGGGGATGCTAATGATCCTGAGGATTTGAGTAATGCTTATAAAGTCTCAATTTCCAATGATGGTGATATTCCTGACTGTTAGCCCTCCACGTGCTGCATCCTGGACTAGGTGCCCCTAGGCATCTAGACTAATAACAGCAGGGTCCGAGTGCACAGCGGTATAACTGGGCTTCCGCTACGGCGGGTGGGTGCGAACATACACCCAGGATACTTAAAAGGTATCTAAATGTATACGTACATCATATGTAGCCCTTGGGCTAAGGGAGATAATCCTGACAAAAAATCAGGCGGCCTCGTCAATCTTTGCGAACAGTGGCGACGTCACAAGGATGCCGTTTACCAGCCAAGAAACTTTGTTATTCTTCCACGTTTGTCTACGCTTGTCAAGCCATCGAAATCGATCGTTCTACATGTCGTATAAATATGGGAAATAATGAAGAGGTGATCACGTTACCAACCAAAATGAATGAATGAATGAATGATATTGTTTGATGTAATGTAGGTGACATTAAGCGTTTATTATTCAAATATTTTGCTGCATTTTGGCAATAAACGTATACGTTTTTAAGAATGCAGTATGGTGTTAATTGTTTTTGTTTTTTAATAAATAGGTAGTAATGGTAAATAAATTAAAAGATTATTCTTCAAATGTTTTAATCTACTTGGTTTTAGGAAATTTTGTTTATTTAAATAAATAATGTCATAGTTGTCTGAATAGTTATCACACAAAAGTGCAATGAGAAAGTATGTATATACCTTAGCAATTACATACTTTAGCGACTATATACTTTAGCAACTAGGTTTTATCAAAAACATAAGCCATCTATAGACATTTTTATTACGTCGACATAGCTACACACTGAGCATAGACCAAGAAATATTATACTTCACGCAGCACAGTGTCAATAAACATTAAAGTGCAAAATTTATAAATTAGAGTAGCAACTGAAAACGGTAATTAATGAAAAATTGCATTATTTTTGAGGGTAAAAGTAGGAAGAGAAAAGCAATTGTGTATAAATGGTAAATTAAAAATTATTATTAAAGTAGATGTTATCAATATTTTAAAATGTTTTTTTATTGTTTGTGAGGACAATATTAACAAAGCTTCTAGTTTACTGATGCTTATAATAAACTGGGACAAGGGATCGTATTTCATAAATTATGTTCGTTTTTGTTACAACGTAATAAGTGCCATATAACCGAACCAGCATTTTAGTCTTACCAATATATAGGTAACTCCGCCTAGTTTGGACCAGAAATGATTCAATCTAGCCAGTCCCAAGCCTGGATAAAGGAGGAAGGTTTGAGCGCAAGGTTAGCAACCTGGCCTCTGTAAAAAATTTATACTGTCATGAAAACAATACAAAAGGACGCCATTCCGGCAAACAACGGCAAAGAAGTGATCGCATGTATGTGGATGACAGATTTACACAGATGACAGGGTTGAGTGAAAGCCGAAATGAAGCTCAATCTTCAATTTGCAGAATTTTTAATGCCAACGAGACTTTGTTGTTGTTGTTGTTGTTTTGCTGTAATTGTTGTCTTATTTTTAAAGCAAAAGGGTTTTGTATAATAATATATAACGATATATTGGTATAAACTGGTACATAAATTTACACAGTAAATGAACTGATAGCTGTTATAATCAATGTAAAATAATCAATCTGCTTTAGTGTCACTATTTATTAAGCATATCTAAATTGTACAAAAACATTCTTTAAGCATTGTCTTGGTAGTATAAAGAAAATATTCTACAAAAAATATATTTTATACCAATATCACTATAAAATTCTAATTTAGGTCAAAAACAAAAATATTGTCAGTTTAAAAAATTTGAAAACAAGCAAATTAGTTACTTAAAAATAAAAGCTTTGAGAAAATTTTGGCAAACAGTAAATGATACCTAAAATATTTATATATATGTATGCATATTTTATAATATGCATTATCTTAAAGTAACCAGTTTGCTTGTTCTTTAATATTTTTGTTTTTAACCTAAATTAGAATTGTATAAAATACATAAAATATTTTATCAAATTATCCGATTTCAAATGTTTAACAAACAGCGGAATTTTACAAACGCTTAATCTACTCTCTTTGTTAATGAATAGCATCGTTCTGTTTTTATTATAACATATACATTTACAATAATATATTTTATAGTAGTTAAAGGTTTCTCTTTATTTAATTCATAATACATTTGCCATCGAATTATAAAACATTAATAACATAATTGCAGCGTGAACAGTTAAAGCATAAGAAACGATAGGAAATTGCGCAATTACTGTTATCACTAGCTCATACAGGTTTTAACGCCACTAAATAAACACTGGTCTTAATATGTTTGCTTTCCATTATTGTAATCTATTTGAGCAAACAACTGAAGACTAGGTATTTCCAATTAAGCAGAGTTAGATTCAATCTTCGTACAACGTCTGTGTACTTGTTAAAAGTCTTATGTATATGCACAGACTAAAACTTTAAGATTTATTATAAATATTTAAACTAAATGCACTTATCTTTTTAAGTCAAACATTAAGTTAAAAATATAACATTATAACAATCATTAACATTAACTAGAATTTGGTTTTTACAAATGTTAGGTATAATTTCTGCTTAGTCGAAAATAACTGATTTTCAAAACAATAATATTATTGTTTATGGTGCGCTATTATTTTATTGCTAACCTTAATTACTAAAATTCTTTTAAGTTTGTTAAAACATTTTTATTTTAAATTAAATTAAGTATTATATACAAATTATTATATCATCTTGTAATAACTGTTGGAAGCAAAAAGAATGCCTATGTTACAATACATTGTATTTAACGATAATAAAGTAAAAAAATTATAAACTGCAATAAAGTAAATTTTGTCTACTTAATCCATATAAACACCTGGCATCAAATTATTAAATATTTGTAACGCAATTGTAGTGTGAATAGTTATCACATAAAAAAGCGACAGTAAATTTTGCAATTACTGTAGCAATGACTTATGTAATGTAGGTTTTGTGTATTTGCACTAATTTTTACTTTTACGACTTACTTTAAACAAGGAAAATCTTAAATAACGACTAATAACTACATCACAAGAGAGATAAACATATTGCAAATAATAACTTGATAATTGGAACTTTGAGAAAAAAATATGAGCGCGTTCTAAGCATTACTTACGAATGGTTACAAAAACCAATCCGTACAATAAACTTATGCTTATTCAGAAACCATTAAAATTGTAATTCTTTTACGTACGCATAAAATAGTCTAAAAATAAATTTGTTTAAAAAAATATATTAAATATAAACATTATGCAGAACATTTGTGGATTACTTTCGTGCTCAATTAACTGCCAAAAAATGTTTTTAAACTCTAAATGAAATCAATATAAAACTGTACATATTTCAAATACACATTACTTTTTGCATAAAATAACTTTCCATTAAATGGAATTAATTAAATAATAAATTTTTATTTTTAAATACACCTCAATATGTGGTTTTAAACAGAACACAAATTGGAAATATTTACAACTAGTATCTACAGCTTTCCTTTCTACTTATTTATTAAAAAAACAATTGTGCATGCTTGTTCAAATCTGGTACAACAATTTCCAGCTGCTCAACAACAACCGCCCCACAAAATTTTTGTTGTAAAATGCAGTGCGCAAACAAAATCTATATACAATCCACATTTTTAACTTTATTCCCATAGACTAATTATGGGTAAAGTAGTATAAAATGTAAAACATAAATGTCTAAAATATGAATTGAGGATAATTTTCTTCACTCAAACCAAAAAAAGCTATTTATACCCACCAGAGCTAATTTTTACGGAGACACAGATTTAAGCTTTTTAAACCCAGAGCAAAGTCTCGACTTAAACTGCATCATTTTTTGCATAGGGTCATTAATGCCTGGAATCGTCTTTCTAGCCATATTGTCAACTCCCTTAACCTTTCCTCCTTTAAAAATAATTATGACAAAGTTTTCCTTTCAACTCATACACATTAGTTCACTACTTTCCTTTTGTTCTATTTTCCCCCTGTTATTTGTTTCTTCTATATCCAATTTCCTTTTATCCCATTTCCCTGTTTTTACTTATCTTCTATCTCTTTCATTATTAACACTATTTCTTTAATTATCGTTTTTTTTACTGCTAATATATTCCATTATTTCTTTTATGCTTATTCCCTACAACCGATAAAATCGATGTCAAGAAACGTGTTGCCAAAAGGTCCCTGACCTAATTAAACCGTTTTTCAAACCTGCAAACCTGCAAATATTAATAATGTAATATTTTTAAAGATTTTTGTTTATAAACCACATTTTTTAAGCTGAGGTAATAATCATGTAACAGTAATGTAAAAAAATCTAAAGTTTATAAATAAATGCAACATTTTAATTAAGTGCACATTATGGAATAATAAACCGAGTTTAATTTTTTTGAATATTACTGTTTTGCGGGAGTTAAAGAAAACAATGCGTAGGTATATTATACTTATACCTAAAAATTGTTTAGCAAAAACACTTTAAAGAAATTTAATAAAAGATAACACATAATAGCACGGACAATTTTTAATATGTTAAAATAGCTTAAACTAATAACTAGAAATAATTGTCGAAAACCATTTATAATATAAATAAAAAATTATAAAATTAACTTAACAAATGTAAAATGTATAAATACCTTAAACTTTATAAACACTATAGAAATTGTGATATGCAAGTTTCCACATTGCTGTAATAATAATGAGTTATAATTTTAAAACAATGCAAATAAAGTTAATAAAAAACAATTATTTGAAGATTGTCAGTGACGCTCTTATTATTATTAATAATGTATATTAGGTAAACAAATATCTGCTATTAAATGTCACATTTTAATTTGAAAGTAACAAAAATACAGTCACATTTAGCAGAACTGCAATTGTAATACGATACAACTCTATTAATTATTATAGTAATAAGTTGTCATCTATTTAAAGTACATGTTGTAAATTCAAAGTTAAATTTTTTAAAACTAAATTTGTGTAGTAAAAATTCCTTTGGGTTGTGTTATACAAAACTCAAAAATATTTTGTTTTACTTTGGCTTAAATCTTCTTATATTAATTAATTAAATGATCATTGTAAAACACTTTAAATAAAATTGTTAAACTATTTAAAAAAAATTATATAATTAGCTTTATCAAAATGTAAATTACTCCTTTTTAACTGTAATCTTTACGATGGTTTAAATTAAACGTATTACCAATGTACATAATTATCATTAATCATTTTCTTAAAATATTTGCAAATTAAATGTGCTAATTTGCAAAATTATTATTTTGTATTTGTCGTTACCTTTTTTCAATAATATACACTTTGTTTTTTAGTGTAAAGAGAATGCGCTTTAACAGAACCATGTTATTATTATTAAAACTAAATGTTAAAATTAATATATCATTTAAATCTAATACATTTTTTAAAATTATAATATATAAAATTCAAATAAAAGCTCTATTTGTGATATGCCAAATTTTCATTGCACAATACTTATAATTATATGGAACAATTTACTTATGTGCATTTAAAAACAAAAAGTTTAAAATAATAATAATAATAATCATAATCATAATCATAATCATAATTATAATCATAATAATTTGTTTATAATATTCAAATGTCCGGCTGCAAAAATATCTATTTTTGCACACTTTTCATAATTTTCAATTGAATCAATTGAACTATATTAATCTGTTCATCATAATTATTTCCAAATCCCCCCTTCATATTGCCCTCTATTTTCTATTTCTTTCCAATAAATTTAAATACATTAGAACTAAAAACCGAAAAGTGTTTTTACTTACTCAACTCGTGTACAATCCAAAATCCAAAATTCTAAAGTAATTCATTTTAAAATAGTTTTAGGATTCAGGATTCAGGATTTTTTACGAGTTGAGTAGGCCAAAACTCCTTTTAGTACTCGGTTCTCAAATTGTTTCAAGTTTTCAGGAGAAGAAATGAAATGGATGGTGAGTTAAAGAGAGATTAGTCACAGAAAAAAATTGAAATCAAGATAAAATCAAGGTAGATAGTGAAAGTTAACAATTATAGAAAACGAGCAAAATTATAAATATACAATAATAATAATAAAACAAATTACGTATTACAACGCAAGAACACTGCAATAATCTTCAAAAAAGAAGAAAAGAAAAAGATGAATAACGTTCCAGTAGACGTGTAGCGTGACGGGTGCCTCACCTTGCCGAAAAGTGTTTACTCAACTCGTGTACAATCCAAAATCCAAAATTCTAAGGTAATTCATTTTAAAATAGTTAGGTTTCAGGTTTCAGGTTGATACACGAGTTAAATAGGAAAAAAACTCCTTTTAGTACTCTGTTCAAAATTATCGAATATCATGAATATAAAAAAAATAACAAAAATGAATAAATAAAAATAAAAGGATGTTAAAGGTGTTAGGTAAAATTAAGAAGAAAAAGTTTATCGTATGCCAATTTAAACGCTTGGATGGATGGGGCTAACACAACGTGCGGGGGCAAGCTATTCCAGGCGGAAATAACCCTATAGGAGAAGTGGTGAAAACCTATGCGGGATTAAACGCGGGGTTTAGAAAGCTTAAGAGGATGTCCTCTACGAGGGTCGCTGGAAATTGTGAAAAGATGCTTAAATTGATCGGACTTGATGAGTTTAAAAACTAAGATGAGGTCGCCCCGGAGTCTTCTATCTTTCAAAGAGAAAAGGCGAAGAGTTTCCAATTGCTTAGAATAGGGGACGCTTTAAGGGCACGCGGTAGCCTAGTAAAGCTTCTTTAAACCTTATCCAGTTTAACAATATCGGCCCTTAGAAGAGGGGAAGTCACTTGAATGCAGTATTCAAGATGCGGCCTAATGTAAAGTTGGTAGAGGAGTCGTGTACAGCTAACCGGAAGGTTTCCCAAATGCGCCTGAAAAACTTAGTAAGACGATAACAGGTTAGAATCGCTTTATTATGATAGGACAAAAAACTAAAGGAGGGGTTGAAAATGATTCATAGATCTTTGACCGTGTCAATTTTGGTAATGTTTTGGGAACTCGGGAATATGAACTGGTTCCCAGAGAATTTCCCGAAACAGAAATGGTTACACTTGGAAATGTTTAAAGGGAGAGCATTATCAAGGGACCATTGATGGATGTTATTGATATCTCGTTGCAATTGTTCAGGGTTAGAGCCCCAAATTTTGACATCATCAGCATAGAGAAGGATGTCAGAGTGAACAACCGAGGGCAAATCATTGATGTAGATAACAAAAAGAAGTGGCCCTAGTACTGATCCCTGGGGGACACCTGAAGTAATCTGGGTAGGGGAGGGGGAGGATGCGTTTCCTAATTTGACAATGAACTGGCGATTGGAAAGAGAGTCGTGTAACCACTCTAAGAGAAGAGGACCTATACCGAAGGCTTTGAGTTTACTAAGCAGTGCGGAATGCGGAACTTTGTCAAAGGCTTTGCAAAAGTTGAAGTAAATAACGTCGACTGATGATTAAAGTTCTAGCTTATGGGTAATGTTCTTGGTGAACTCTAGGAGGTTGGAGAGACAGGATCTCCCCGGCATAAACCCATGCTGGGCTGGACTGATTAGGTTATTGTGTGTGATGAAACCTATCAGATGAGATTTTATTATTTTCTCGAGGATTTTGCTAGAACATGACAGAATATTTATGGGCCTGAAGCTATCGGGCTTAAATTTGGAACCAGACTTGTAAATTGGACGTATATAAGCGAGCTTCCAAATTGCAGGGGAGATGCCAGACTGAATGGAGCGGATAAAGATGTGGGTGAGGGGAGTAGCAAGTTCGGAAGCACATTCCTTAAGGACTCTCGGGAAGAGGTCGTCAGTCCCGCAAAATGATGATTTAAGCTGGGACAAGTACTTAAGCATTAAAGAGGGAGTGATGGTAGGGCTACCGGAATCGAGGGCAGGATCAGGAAGGGAGTCGATTGAAAAGTCGGGATTGAAAACAGACTTAAAGTATTCCCCAAAGGTATTGCACACCTCAGGAAGCAATAAAAATAAACCTGTATTATTTTTTAGCTTAGGAAAGGAAATGTTGTATCCCCGTTTGTTCTGTAATAAATTTGAAGAGAAGACTATTATCCGATTTAGCATTGCTCAGGAATGAGTTAGATAGTAAAAATTTTACAATGTATTAATAATTAATATTTAATGTAATGTAATATTTTAATTTATTTTATTTTAATAAATTAATTTTTTTAATATTAATTTTTTTAATCTAAGTAATTTATTTTTAAAATAATTTTTTTATCAAGGTTAAATTTTGTTGTACGGTTTTGTAGTTTTGCGAGGTAATACTAATTGTGTTGTTAGTGTTGTTTTTGTTAATAGTTATTTTATTTGTACATTTAAATACTTTTTATTTTATTTTATTAGTTTTTTGTATTATTGTTAGTGTTTTAAAGATTTATTATACTAGTTTTTGTGTTCTTTGTTTTTTAAGAATATAAAGTAATGTGGACAGGTTATTTTTGTTAAAACAAATAAATTTAGCTTTTATTATTTTATTTTTAACAATTGATTGTTAAGAATGTTGTGTAATGCTTATTATATTTAAATAGTGTTTTGAGTGTTTTTATACTTTTTTGGCTAAACTTTAAATGATTACTAATTTAACAATAGAATAATCATTACATTATGCATTTTAAGTACTTTAGTTTATTTTTGAAAAATAATTTTATTTATAGTAATTATGTGATACCATCGTTTATATTTTTTTTTGATAAATATCGAATATTGATTTAGTTTTATTACAAATACAACCTTTAGACCAATGACTAATAATTAAACCCTTTAAATATACTTGTAGTTTTATTTTTTATTTATAAAAACAATTTTTAATATTTTGTTTTTGAAGGGATATTAAAGGTGTTGAAAATAAGTTTTTAATAATCGTTTTCGATTAAAAGTTATATTTTTGTGAATCTAGAAAATTGATATCTCTTAATTTATCATTACATTGACTGTTTATTTAAATTTTTATTCGTAAGGATTATAATAATATCGATTTGTTTGGAGGAAGTTACAGAAAGTTAAGTTAAATTGCTTTTATAAAATGTATGTAATATATGTAATGCTTGATTATTGTCACTGACAATTAACATGTTACAATGAAATATTTAAAAATTTAAATATTATTTGTGTAGGTTGTATTGATAGTTAAAAGGTATATTGGCAGCAATTTTTCAACCGAAATTATTAAGAGTTGTTTATTTTTTTGTCGATTTTATGGTTTTTTAAAAAACGTTTGATTAGAATTTGGATTTTTATTATCTTGTATTTAAGCAAATTTAAGAGTTTTTTTTGCGTTTTAGGTTGGTGTTTAGTTTAATTTGTACAAATTGCAAAATTTGAATAGATGTATATATGTATAAACTTGACTACAATAAACGTTTTTAACGCACTCACTACTAATAGTGGAATTATTTTAAGGTTTTGTAATTGATCTAAAATAAAATGCGGGTCCAGGTTCGGCTTTGCTAAAATGTCCACTGCTGAAATATGCTTCTTGTAAAACATTTAAAATAATAAGAATAAAACAAAAAAATAAAATAAAATAAACTGATTTAGGGGTAGGTTTGTTTTTGGAAACTTAAAAACATTTAGTGTTATGTTTAATTAATAAAGTAAATAGCTTTACTTAAATATACATGTTGTTAAAAGGTTTATATTATAGAGCTTGAGATATTTTAGTAACTTTTCGATATTTTCAAATATGGATTATAGGGATTAGCATTGAACTGAAATATATGTACTGAGTACAATGATGTATTCACTATTGTTTATTTTTAAATTTTATTTTATCAGATTAGTGCAAAATTTTTGATATTATATTTTTGGACAGGAAATTCGTATATTAGAACATTTTTATTCGTTTGTTTTCGAAATTATAAAATTTTTGTGAACGTATTTAGTTTTAATTATAATTGGATACTCTTTCGGTGTATGTATACATAATTTCATGCTCAACATCTAGTAAGTGTTTCTACATTTTAATATATTTATTGCATTTTTGAAAATTTATATAATGAATTTATCTGTCAGCAAAGCATAAGATGCAACAATATTCATAGCAAAACGAAAAGTTTAAAATAAAGCATTTTATTTTATTAACATGGGTGTGAAACTATCAAATTTCCAAATTTTATCAGAAGAATGATTGGGATTATTATCCAAAGCTTGGGCTAAAACGCATGATTATAGAACAAGTGGATTACTGTTAATCCACTTTCTACTTTTTGAGTTTTTGGTGGGTATAAAGTTATAATGTGGTTGGTGGTGCGGTCACCTCTTTGTTATATCTATATTTGTATAGCATATCGAATGATTGACTCCAATATTTTTATGAGCTTAACAAACTTATGAGTACAACTAACTTTGTTAACCGATAGATGACATCCTTTGGATGGCATAACTGATTGCAAAGATTGATGGGGCTGTCTGATTTGTTGTCAGAATTATTTCCTTTAGTCCAACGAATTCATTTGATACACATATACTTTAAGATACTTTTTAAGTACCTTAGGTATATGTTTGCACTTATCCACTGGGGGCGATAGCCCAGTTTTATCGCTGGGTTTTGATCCACGTTTGTCTGAGTTCATAATGCACCATATAGAGGTGTGGAAATAGGATTATTACTATTATGCAAATTGAAACTTAATACAAGCATAATTTAATTTTTTAGGATTATTAAAATGAATTGTATCTGGACAACATAACTACTCAGGTTACGTAAGAATACAAGTTTTGAAAGTTTAGCAAGATTATGATTTTTAGGCTTTTAAAGTATTTGAGGCTTTAATTTCTAACTAATAATTCCAAACTATTTTTATTACTGATTTTTGTTAAAAGATAATTTTGTATATTTTGAAGATATGAAATTTTCTGCCGATATACTGCATGTTTGTGATGTCAGCAGTATTTGCAATATCTTGGGAGTATGCTTGCACCTATCTGTGAAAGGGAAGGTGGAAATTCAAATGTAACTGTGCACTGGATTTTTGTTTTAATCTAGAATACATTACATGGATATACATTGTTAGGAATATCACAAACTATAAGTGGGATAAAAATATGAATACTATTTGAAAGTTTTTTTTTACAATTGTAAACTATTTAAAAAAGCGTATAAATATGTTTAAACAAAGGTTTTTAGTTTTGCTATTTCTGACAGAATGTTATTTTAGATAGAGTTAAATCTATTTTATTTGATTTAATGTTTATGTATTTTATTAAAATGTTAGGTGAATAGCGAGTTTAATGAGGCGTTTAATTTGAATATATATATATATATATATATATATATATATATATATATATATATATATATATATATTCACGTTTTTTAATTGAACCGAAATTTTATTGATTAATAGTAAATCTGTTTACACGAACCACATGTGTATAATTAATTAGATCTCAAACAAATATTTCAATTTGTAACTTTACGTGATACTTTATTTTAAGCACATATTTTCATCTAATCATATTGTTTTGTTTACGTTGCCAATAGTATTCGAATAACTGTGTTGTTCAACGTTTTTTAAGTAAATAACCAAAGGCAATCGTCATCATAATTATTATTTGGTTGGTAATATAGTCACAGTTTCTTAATTATTTCTGCATATATAATTGAACAATGGACTGTGATAGCTTGATAACGAAGTTTCTTGGTTGGTGGACAGTATCCTTGTAACGGTTAGTGTACGGAAAACGCGCATCTTTCAGCAGTGGACATTTTAGCGTAATCGCATTTAGTGTCTATGGTGGTGGGGTTCGAATCCCGATGCCCATCCAGATTCAAGTCGAGTGCTGTACTGCTAGACCATGAGATTGGAACTCACCAATATTGAGTCTAGCACTCTACAAATTCTGTCACTTTGGACGTTAAATGTTTCCAAAGTATATTCTGTAGTAAAGTCTTTTTACTCATAATAGCATTTTATATATTTTCAATAATAGTGAAACATTTTTCAGTAAAAATAAACATGATTTTACAATTTAGCATTTTTTCATTTGTATTTTACTTTTGGCATCTAGTATTGGTTTTTTGATTATTTCAATTAACTTTTTATATTATTAATTTCAAGTCTTGTAATTAATACTATGAATGACTTCATTCGTAGTTTATATGTATTTAATTCAAGTGGCAGCTGTTTTCTACGTGTACACTTTATATATATATATATATATATATATATATATATATATATATATAATATATATATATATATATATATATATATATATATATATATATATATAATCAATTGATTAATTTCATTAAATTCTAAATATGAAGCAGACAATCGGGTGTTTAATTTGTGTTATGCCGTTTGCAATTTGATAATACGTCTAATTTTAGTAGAGACGGTATTGACGGTATTTTTTAATTTGTAAGCGTTTTAGTATATGGAATAATACGGGGTTTTTTCAACAAAAACATTCAAGCGTATAATGATGATGTTGATTTCACAGAAATTATATTTTATTAGGTAATGGAAGATATATATATATATATATATATATATATATATATATATATATATATATATATATATATATATATATATATATATATATACTACTTTGGGATGCTAATGACCCTAAGGATTTGAGTAATGCTTATAAAGTCTCAATTTCCAATGATGGTGATATTCCTGAATGTTAGTCCTCCACGTGGTGCATCCTGGGATATAGGTGCCCCTAGGCATCTAGACTAATAACAACAGCAGGGTCCGAGTGCACAGCGGTATAACTGGACATCCACTACGGCGGGTGGGTGAGAACATACACCCAGGATACTTAAAAGGTATCTAAAGGTATACGTATACCATATGTAGCCCTGGTCTAAGGGAGATAACCCTGACAAAAAATCAGGCGGCCTCGTCAATCTTTATGCGAACAGTGGCGACGTCACAAGGATGCCGTCTACCAACCAAGAAACTTTGTTATTCTTCCACGTTTGTCTACGCTTGTCAAGCCATCGAAATCGATCGTTCTACATGTCGTATAAATATGGGGAAATAATGAAGAGGTGACCACGTCACCAACCAAAATGAATGAATGAATTACTACTTTAAACGTTTTACGGGAAACATGTATTTCAGCAGTGGACATTTAAGTGAAGCCGAACGTCGGCCAGCATCTAGTGAGTCGGTGGTGGAAGTTGAACCCATGGCCCACCCAAATTCGAGTCGAGCGCTGTACCGCAGTTAACTACAAGCCTAACAACTTAGCCATTGTGTCACCTTTACAAGTTGTAATGGGATGTTGATGATTGGAAGGATTGGAGTAAAGTCTCGATTTTTAATAATGGTAATTGCTTCAACTATCACCTCCACGTGATGCATCCTGGACTACGTGCTTGCGAGCACCCTGACAAAACATCACACAAGTTTGTCAATCTTTGTGAATAGTAGAGCCGTCTTGAGGAAATTGATTATTAGTCAAGAAACGTCGTTATTTTCATATATATATATATATATATATATATATATATATATATTATACTTATGAAACCATTGGAAGCAATTGCTTAACGAAATGATAACTATTTTTGTTTATTATTATTATTGTTATTATTATTATTATTATTATTATTATTATTATTATTATTATTATTATTATTATTATTATTATTATTATTATTATTATTATTATTATTATTATTATTATTATTATTATTATTATTATTATTATTATTATTATTATTATTATTATTATTATTATTATTATTATACTATTATTATCATTATACTATTATTATCATTATACTATTATTATCATTATTGCTATTACTATTATTATAATATCATTATTGTTATTATTATTATTACTATTAATATTGTTATTATTATATCATTATTATTGTTATTATTATTACTATTAATATTGTTATTAGTATATTATTATTATTACTATTATTATTACTATTATTATTACTATTATTATACTATTATTATACTATTATTATCATTATTGCTTATTATTACTATCATAATTATTATTATATTATTATTATTATTATTATTATTATTATTATTATTATTATTATTATTATTTTATTATACTATTATTATAATTATTGCTATTATTGCTATTGCTATTACTATTATTATTATTATATATCATTATTATTGTTATTATCATTATTATTATTAATATTGTTATTAGTATATTATTGTTATTACTATTATTATTATTGTTATTATTATTATTATTATTATTATTATTATTATTATTATTATTATTATGATTATTATTGTGTTTTGAATATTTTGCTTAATGTTTGTTTGATCCCCCCACGAGACATTCATTTCAATTGGATCTTCCCGAATCGTTCTTAATCAATTTTTGTGTGGTCTACCCCAAGCTTTCTTTTGCCACCATCAGTTGTCTATTACTGGTCTTTCGGGTGGTAAACGTAGAATTTGACCAACTAATTTTCTTCGTTATTTGTCAACATGGCATCCTCTTGTTTGTTTCTGTCGCAATACAAATTTTTATTACAACCGGTTAACATTGCGCTCATTACACTCCTGTCTTGAGACTGGTTAGTTAGATTACCGGTCCGACGCGTTCGGCTTCGCTGAAAGATGCGCGTTTCTCGTCTCAAAACATTCAAAAAAATTTTAATTAAATTAGTTATCGGGTATTTGTGAAATTTTGAAATTCCTATCTTCATTAAGAAAGAAATAAACTTGCGTATATTTTGTTGGGAGAAAGAGTTTTTTATTTGTGAGTTAAACGTTTTTTGTAGATTATTTAGTACTTAAATTTATTCACTTAATGAGGTTTTTCAATTTGAAGTAGATGGCAATTTTTAATTTGGGTAAATACTTTTTTTCCCAGTTCAGTTTTGCAAGTTTCAAGTTGCATTTTCAAAAGCCTCCTACGTTTTTGTTTTACTACTGAGTGGTATAGTGTGTGTGTGTGTGTGTGCATGATCGACTAACTTTTGATACATTAGGTTTCGGATTGACAGTTAAAATCTTATTATTGCTGTTGAGGATGCGAATAATCCCGAAAATGCTGACTAATGTTTATAAAGTCTCAATTGTCAATGACGGTGATATTCCTGACTGTTACTCATCTACGTGGCGCATCCTGGACTGGATGCTTCTAGATGCATCTAGATATAACTGCATTCCCGCTTTAGCTGGTAGGTACAAACATACATTCTGTATGCAAGGACCTACATGGTAAAGTCCTAGTAAAAGGGTTCTCTCACTTGCTAAACCGGTAGTAACGTAGCAGCATTTGAGGACACTGGGCAATAGCATTGATCAGATTCACTATAAATATTAATTTTACAGGTTCAAGGTCATCCACCCGTAGCTCAGTGGTTTAAGGCACTGGCCTGACACCAGATAGGGCGTGGGTTCAAGTTTATGTGTGTGCAAAACTTGAAAGGTATGCGCTGCTGATGATTCCAAATAAGGATGAAACAGCTGTACAGTGCTCCTGGTTCACTTAAAAACCTAGTAAATTTATTATTCAAGTGAATCTGACAATTCTCATATAACATTTCTAAAAACAAATAATTCCTTAAATGCCCATTGATAAATACATTCAGGATACTTAAAAGATTTCTTAAGGTATATGTATATCATATGTAGCCGTTGAGCTAAAGGCGATAACCCTGATAAACATCAGGTTATTTCGTCAATCTTGGTGAGCAGTGGCGACGTCACAAGGATGCCGTCTACCAGCCAAAAAACTTTGTTATTCTTTTACGTTGTTGTTACGCTTATCAAACCATTGAAGTCGATCGTTTGCTATGTCGTATAAATATGGGAAATAATGGAGAGGTGACCACGTTTCCAACCAAATGGTTGTTAATAAATAGAATAAGTGGCTTGATATGGCATAGCTCTGAAAATTACATATTTTGTATATAGGATATAAAATATTGTAGGAAAATGGTGAAATGTTTCGGCTTGTGACTGCGCCAATGTCTAAATAACGCGATCACTGATGGCAGGGTTTGGAAAAATCCGAATAGATATCCACGATTTTCAAGGCCAAATATTTACAATCTTGTATTGCCCCCGCTTTTTTTTTCAAAATACTTATTGTTGTTACCTCGGGGGGGTGGGGGGTGTAATAACATTTAAAGTCGGCATACCCCTCTCAAGTGTCGTTTATTAAGTGCACGTTGTAAAAGTTGATGTTTTTGGAGACTTGGTAATTTGGACTACCCTGGGCGATAATAACCGGTGGGGGATATTTATTACCCATTGATGATGTTGCTATTACTTTAGATACATATGGGCACCAAGTCCATAAATACGTATTGAGTATGCCTGTTTTTACCAATTGGATTCGTTATTTTTGTCTTTATTGTGATTACCTTTTTTTATCTGAATAGAAATCTGATTTTGCACTATTTCCATTGTTTGTCGTTGGATAAATTAAAGTTACAAATTTACGAACATGGACGAACCGTCTGCACTTCATTCCACAACCACCAAGGTAGTGCTGTAATTTTGTAAAATATTTTAAAGATAACAATCAAACCGCCACCATTAATTGATGTCTATATTTAAATGCATAATATGAATGATCCATGAAGATTTGAGTAATGTTCATGGAGTATCCATTGCCAATGATGGTGATATTCCTGACTGTCGTCTTGAGACAACAGGTACACGGTAGAACCCGGACTAACACAACAACAGCGGTACTGAGGTAGTTTAGCGGTACAGTGCTTGATTTGAACCTGGGTGGGCGTGGGTTCGATCTCGACCACCGACCACTAAATGCGGGCCTACGTTCGGCTTCGCTAAAATGTCCCCACTGCTGAAAGATGCTTATCCCGTAAGGCATCTAAAGTAGTAAAAATTAAATATAAATTGGGCTTTCGCTTATGTGGATAGATGCAAGCATACACCCAGAGTACATTATTGGGTAATGCTTATAAAGTCTCAATTTTCAATGATGGTAATATTTCAGACTGTTCGCCCTCTACGTGGTGCATCCTGGACTAGATGCCCCTAGACATCTAGACTAATAACAGCAGGGTCCGAGTGCACAGCGGTATAACTGGACATCCACTACGGCGGGTGGGTGAGAACATACACTCAGGATAGTTAAAAGGTATCTAAAGGTATACGTATACCATATGTAGCCCTTGGGGTAAGTGGGAGATAACCTTGACAAAAAATCAGGCTACCTCGTCAATCTTTGCGAACAGTGGCGACGTCACAAGGATGCCGTCTACCAGCCAAAAATTTTGTTATTCTTCTACGTTGTGTTACGCTTATCAAGCCATCGAAATCGATCGTTTGCTATGCCTTAGAAATATATAGAAATAATGTAGAGGTGACTGGACGTTACCAACCACAATGAATGAACAAAACTAAAGTCGTCATTCAATGGTGTAGCATATTGATTCCAGTAAGCAATACACTATTTTTGTGGCATGAAATCAGGTCCATATTGTGACTTTTTTTTGGCCATATGTTTGCGATGATACTGTATAATTGACCGATCGATTAAATTTATACAAAAAAATGTTGATAATTATTTGTTCACATGTGTTCACATATGTTTACACAATAAGCGACAACTATTCATTGTACAGCCAACGTTGATCCGGTAGTTTGATAATTTTAATGTCTTCATAATTTCTAGATTTGTGCAGTATGTTGAACGATTGACCAAAGGTAGGATGCTAATGATTCTGAGGATTTGACTAATACCGAATAGACAGCGGTATCACTGCGTGTCCGCTTTAGCGGGTGGCTATAAGTATGTATTCGGGATACTTAAAATCAGGCGGCCTTGTCAATCTATACAAACAGTGGCGACGTTACAAGGACGCCGTCTACCAGCCAAGAAACTTTGTTATTCTTCTACGTTGATGTTAGGCTTGTCAAGCCATCGAAATCGATCGTTTGCTATGCCGTATAAATATGGGAAATAATGAAGAGGTGATTTCACGTCACCAACTAAAATGAATGAATGTTTGACAAGGGTAACAGACGTGACAGATAATGCCGATTTTCGGCTGATAGACGGCATCCTTATGACGGTGCTACTGTTAGCAAATGGTAATGATTTTTCTGTCAAAGTTGTCTCTTAGCTCAACAGCTACATATGATATACAGATAGCCTAAGATACCTTTTAAGTACTTTGAATGTATGCTTGCTGTAGTGGAAGCCCGATTATATCGCCATGTTGTCAAACATTGAATCAAAAATGCGCCTCGTAGAGGTAGCAACCATTAATTATTTTTTAATTTACTACTTTGAATGTTCTACGAGAAACATTTTTCAGCAGTGGACATTTGAACGATGCTAATGATACTGAGGATTTGAGTAATGCTTATAAAGTCTCAATTTTCAATGATGGTGATATTCCTGACTGTTAGTCCTCCACGTGGTGCATCCTGGACTTAGGTGCCCCTAGGCATCTAGACTAATAACAGCAGGGTCCGAGTGCACAGCGGTATAACTGGGCTTCCGCTACGGCGGGTGGGTGTGAACATAGACCCAGGATATTAAAAGGTTTCTAAAGGTATACGTATACTATATGTAGCCCTTGGGCTAAGGGAGATAACCCTGACAAAAAATCAGGCGGCTTCGTCAATCTTTGCGAACAGTGGCGACGTCACAAGGATGCCGTCTACCAGCCAAGAAACTTTGTTATTATTCCACGTTGTGTTACGCTTAACATGCCATCGAAGTCGATCGTTCTACATGTCGTATAAATATGGGAAATAATGGAGAGGTGATTACGTCACCAAACGTGGGCCGGTGGTGGGATTCGAACCCTGATGCCCACTCGGTTTTGAGTCGAGAGCTGTACAGCTAGATCAGCATCGTCAAGATTATTATGAATGAATTGATGGTTATGCGTTATTTGCAGCAATTGTTATAATATTAGTGCTTGGTTTGTAATATTACTCAAATTGAGCGATGTCTCCATCACTTGTTTAAATGATCGATTTTTTCTTTTATAAAAACAGCCTACGCAACCGATTAAGATTATCAGAATTAATCAATCCGATATGTCAGATGAAGACGCTTCAAGAACTTTATATGCCAAAGTATCATGTATGTTGTTTATCAAAATCAATAATAAAATTGTTTTCATTATATTTCAATAGAATTACATTTTTCATTATTTCTATATTTGTACGGCATATGAAATCAATGGATTTCGATAGCCATGGTAAGTGTAACAAGCGTAGAAGAATAACAAAGTTTCTTGGCTGGTAGACGGCATCTTTGTGACGGTGCCACTGTTCTCCAAACATTGACAAGGCCTCGTGATTTTTTATCAGGGTTATCTCCCTTAGCCTAACGACTATATGCGATAATTTTTAAGTACTTTGGGTGTATGCTTGCACCTACCCTCTAAAGTGGGAACTAAGTTATACTGCTGTGCACTCGGTCCGTGCTGTCATTAGTCTAGATGCGTGTTGATACCTAGTCCAGGATGCATCACGTGGAGAACAAACAGTCAGGAATATCTCCATCATTGAAAATTGAGACTTTGCATAAGCATTACTCGATGGTGGCGATCGAATCAAGAATGAACTTATCTTCCTTATAATATACCTTTTAAGTACTCTGGCTATATGCACATATCCGCCCAATTATATAGCTATGCACTCGGTGGCTTCCGTTATTAGTCTAGATGCTTAGATGCACCGTGTGGAGGAACAGCCATTAGAGCATTACTCAGTTTTTTTTTTATGTTGATTACTTTGAATGTTTTACAAGAAACGCATGCCTTTCAGCAGTGGGTCCGCATTTTAGTGGGTCGGTGATGGGATTCGAATCCCGATGGCCACCCAGGTGTCCAAATTCGAGCGCTGTACCGCTAGACCACCCCCCGATTGAATATGTTAAAATGATCGAAGTGGTAAACTTGACGACCGTTACTACTCTCAGTAGTTAATTTGTCGTAGCTTTGAATTTTATTGTTGGCAATGAGTGCTTGCCTTTGTTTTAGAACTTTATTGCTCAAAAGGATATATTCTTCAGTATTTAAATAAGTATATGTAAGTTGTTTTTTTGTTTAATACCGATCACTGATTTCAAATACTTCTTTCAAATGAATTAGCTTTGCTACTTTATTAAATAATAATAATAATTATTATTATTGTTATTTCCATTGTTACATTTCTAAATGTAATGATAATAATAATAATAACAATAACAATAATAGTGGTTAGTACTTTGTGCATTGTAGTATGAAATAGTTTGTAATTAAATTTATTAATGACTGAATATAAGAAGATACTAGTGATTATTAGATTATTTATTTATTTATTTGTTTATTTGTTTAAAAAAATTATAATGAAATTACAATGAGATTGGTTGTCATTAATTAATTACTGTTCCTATCGTTTCTTTCTTCAGCCAATGTAAGTTATTATTGTTTATATTTATTATGTTAATTTTGTAGACTTTTCATTTTTTTATGTGTGAATATATCTCAAGTTTCTCAAGCATGATACAATAATTCATTGGTTTTTTTTTCAATTAGCCAGTGTACATTTGGAGAAGTTGAACAAGTGCCGCCAAATTTAGTGCTGGCGGTGGGACTCGAAGCTGTGTCTTGCTTAATCTACCGAGTCTCCTACTCCACTAAATCGACCATTACAGAATAAAATTTAGACAACAGGCGGTTTTTAATCTAGATTGGGGTGCTAATGATTTTGAGGATTTGAGTGATGCTTATAAAATTTCAATTGTCACGTGATTAATTCTGGACTAGGTGTCTATAGGCATCTCGATCAATAATAACAGGGATCGAATGCATAGGGGGTACTTAAGATGTATCATAAGATATACGGATAGTATATATAGCCTTTGGGCTAAGAGAAATAACCGTGGCAAAAAATCAGACGGTCTTGTCAATTTTTGTGAACAATGGCGACGTCACAAGAATGCCGTCTACCAGTCAAGAAATTTCGTTATGCTTGCCAAGCCATCAAAGTCGAAAATAAAGAAGAGATGACTACGTCATCACCGGGGTGGTCCAGCGGTACAGCCCTCGAATTTGGACCTTGGTGGCCATCGGGGTTCGAATCCCACTACCGGCCCACTAAAATGCGGACCCACGCGTTCGGCTTCGCTAAACAATGTCTACTGCTGAAAGGCATGCGTTTCTTGTAAAACATGCAAAGTAATAAACATAGAATATAAAAATAAAAACCAACCAAGCGAATGAATGAATGAAAGTCTAGTCAGTTTAATTTTCCTATTTGGTTGATGATGCATCACACCTCTTTACTATTTCCATATGAAAATATTAATAAACGGAAGAGACTTGTGACGGTGTTACTGATTGCGAAGATTGATGAGGCCGTCAAATCTTTCGTCAGGATTGTCTTGGGCATATGATTGTATCAATCAAGAGAGAAACCGAGTTATGTTGCTGTACCCTCGGTCCACAACCGACTTAGTTTATACGGTTGTCTACAGATGAACGTTTTCTGTACAATGCAAAAATATAAGCAAACACAATCCTTGTACGATGATGATGATGATGATGGAAATAATGAAAAAGTGATGAATGTGTCATCAACTAAAATAAAAATGTCTTATTAGTTGGGACCTTGCTTACAACATTCCTTTTAAGCAATTGAAGTAGGAAATTGTCAATAGGTTTGAATGTTCCGGCGAGGTCTAGCGGTAGAACGCTTGATTTGGACTTGGGGTGGGCATGGATTCGAATGCCCACTTTCATTTGGTGACGTGGTCACCTCTTCATTATTTCCCATATTTATACGACATGTAGAACGATCGATATCGATGGATTGACAAGCGTAGACAAGCGTAGAAGAATAACAAAGTTTCTTGGCTGGTAGACGGCATCCTTGTGACGTCGCCACTGTTCGCAAAGATTGACGAGGCCGCCTGATTTTTTGTCAGGGTTATCTCCCTTAGCCCAAGGGCTACATATGATATACGTATACATTTAGATACCTTTTAAGTATCCTGGGTGTATGTTCGCACCCACCCGCTGTAGCGGAAGCCCAATTATACCACTGTGCACTCGGACCCTGCTGTTATTAGTTTACATGCCTAGGGGCACCTAGTCCAGGATGCACCACGTGGAGGACGAACAGTCAGGAATATCGCCATCATTGGAAATTGAGACTTTATAAGCATTACTCAAATCCTCAGGATCATTAGCATCCCACTTTTGGATTTGCCTAAATGTCTCCACTGCTGAAAGATGCGCGTTTCTTGTCAAAACATTCAAAGTAGCAAACATAAATAAATAAAAATAACTAGTGTGTGTGTGTGTGCAAATTGTTTGTAAAATGTTTTTTTTTTGAGAAAAAATGGATACTCACGATTCAAACAATCATATGATAGGCCTTTGCTTTGATGGGTATTGCATGATAAACAATTAAAATATACTAGTAAAGTAAAATCGTTGTTTTTTGATCACTTTTGGTGAATTCATGTTGTGTGTGTATGTATAATCATGTGTTTTATTAATATTTTAATGATTTGTTTTCAGGATGCTAATGATCCTGAGGATTTGAGTAATGCTTATAAAGTCTCAATTTCCAATAATGGTGATATTCCTGACTGTTAGTCCTCCACGTGGTGCATCCTGGACTCAGATGCCCCTAGGCATGTAAACTAATAACAGCAGGGTCCGAGTGCACAGCGGTATAATTGGGCTTCCGCTACGGCGGGTGGGTGCGAACATACACCCAGGATACTTAAAAGGTATCTAAATGTATACGTATATCATATGTAGCCTTTGGGCTAAGGGAGATAACCCTGACAAAAAATCAGGCGGCCTTGTCAATCTCTTGAACAGTGGCTTTGTCACAAGGATGCCGTTTACCGGCCAAGAAACTTTGCTATTTGTCCACTTTTGTTACACTTATTAAACCATCGAAATCGATTATTTGCTATGTCGTATAAATATGGGAAATAATGAAGAGGTGACGCCACGTCACCAACCAAAAAACATTTGTTTTCGGGTATTAGGTGATCCAATTATTGGTTGAATTTTTATATATTATTCAAGGATTTTTATTAAAATTATCAGATTCACTTGGTTTTAAGTAAAGCTGTTTCATCCCTACATTTGGAATTATCATCAGTGCATATCTCTTTCAAGTTTTACACACATATGAACTTGAACCCATTCCCTATCTGGTGTCAGGTCAGTGCCTAAACCACTGAGCTACGGCTGGTTGAACTTGACTATCTTGATTTATTATTTATAGGGAATCTGATCAATTTTAATCGTCCAGTGTCCTCCGATGCCGCTACGTTGCTAGCAAGTGAATGATCCTTTCCACTAGGATTTTACTATATAGACTGACAATGTCATTTAATAAGACACAATATTTGATTCTCGCAGATTTTAACACCACAGATATGCCTCTTTAAAACAAGATAATTTTCTTTGTTATTATTATTATTATTATTATTATTATAACTATTATTATTATTACTATTATAACTATTATAAATATTATAATTATTATTACTAATATAATTATTACTATTATTATTACTATAATTATTACTTTTAAAACTATTATTACTATTATTATTATTATTACTATTATAACTGTTATAACTATTATTATTATTATTACTATTATATTATTATTATTACTATTATTATTATTACTATTAAAACTATTATTACTATTATTATAACTATTATTATTATTACTATTAAAACTATTATTATTATTATTATAACTATTATTATTATTAATTAAAACTATTATTACTATTATTATTATTATGGGGTGGTCTAGCGGTACAGCGCTCGAATTCGGACCTCGGTGGACATGGGTTCGAATCCCATTACCGGCACTAAATGCGGCCCACGTTTGGCTTCGCTAATTGTCCACTGCTGAAAGATGTTTCTCATAAAACTTTCAAAGTAGTAAACATAAATAATAATAATAATTATTATTATTATTACTATTATAACTGTTATAACTATTATTATTATTATTACTATTATTATTATTATTATTATTATTATTATTATTATTATTATTATTATTACTATTATAACTATTATAACTATTATTATTATTACTATTATAGCTATTTTAACTGTTATTATTATTATTATTATTATTGCTGAATGCTCCACGAGAAATGCATTTTTCAGCAAGTGAACATTTTAGCAGAACGTGCGAGTCCGCAGTTAATGGACCGGTGGTGGGATTCGAACCCGGATGGCCATTCAGCTTCAAGTTGAGTGAAGACGTGAAATTTATCAGAATGTTCAAAAGATATTATAAGTTTGAAAGATGAAAATCAAATTTTTAACTGATTTTATTTGGAATATTCTCTTTTTTTCTTGTTTTGAGCACGTTAGATCAAGTGATCAAGTGTTTATCCTAACAATTTAAATTTCAATAGTTTTGCAATTTGATACAAAAGTACTCAAATTACAGTCTATCAAGTAGATTATTATTATTATTATTATCTAGCATCCAAACAGCTACACTTCATTCAACAACAAAATTTAGATTTGTTTTGAACAAAAAATCAATAAATATATTACATAATGTACAATAATGGGCTTGTTTCTAAGCCCCATTGAGCAGTATGCACGCCCACATTTCAACTATTATTTGTATGCTTGGCTAACAACACAAACAAACGTTTTGTTTTTAACTTTTGATGGTATTTTCTAGTAGACGACATGCGATGCTATTATATATGGAATAATTTACAATAACCACCACTATGTTGTGACATTTTAACGGTGTTTATTTATCCCATTTCTTCATTGGTGCCCTATCGAGTCCGATGAACGTAACCATACGTAGAGGTAGAAGGACGTTTCTTGGATAATAGATGGCATCCTCGTAATGTCCTAACCATTTACAAAAAGCGCTTGCATTTTTGTCAGGGTTATCTTCCTTAGACAAACGACTATACATTCATTTGGGTTGGTGACGTGGCGTCACCTCTTCATTATTATAGGACATAGCAAACGATCGACTTCGATGGTTTGATAAGCGTAACACAACGTGGAATAATAACCAAGTTTCTTGGCTGATAAATAGCATCCTTATGACGAGGCCGCCTAATTTTTGTAAGGGTTATCTCCCTTAGCCCAAGAGCTACATATGGTATACGTATACATTTAGATACCTTTAAGTATCCTGGGTGTATGTTCTACCCACCCGCCGTAGTGGATGTCCAGTTATACTGCTGTGCATTTGATTCCTGCTGTTATTAGTCTAGATGCCTAAGGGCATCAAGTCCAGGATGCATCACGTGGAGGACGAACAGTCAGGAATATCACCATCACTGGAAATTGAAACTTTATAAGCATTACTCAAATCCTCAGGATCATTAGCATCTCGACTATACATGGGTCTATGCTTGGACTTTTTTATCGAAGCAGAAGCCTGGTTATACCACTGTCTATTTAGCGGATACCTGCTTTAAAGGTATATGTGTGTGCTGGCCGTTAAGTTAAGGGAAATAATCCTGACAAAATATTACTTGGCTTAGTCGATATTTACAAACAGTGGCGCCATCTTCCAACGAAGAAACCTCGTTGTTGTCTTAAGTTTGTCATTGTTATTATGCTATCGGATTCGATCGTTACGTATGGAAAATAATGAAGATGTACAGTGTTCGACTCATCATCATCATCGGGGATAAACATCCCCCACCGGTTATTATCACTCAGGGTAGTCCAACAAAAACCAAAGTTTCTGTAAAAACATCAATTTTTGTAGTGTGTACTCAAGGAACGACACTTGAGGGAGACCGACCCCTACTTAGCGCGTCCACAGGTGGCGGATAGTGGAATGACCTTTAGCAATAAAGGTTAGCTGTGAATAAGGCTGTGCCAAATAAACAGCCGTGAACCAAACGGATACTCAGGCGTTAAGGTCGTTAACGCGTTGACAAGAAGGCGACAACGGTTATCGGTGTCACCCTGAGTATTATCACCAAGCAGCCCTATTTAGGGACAGCACTGCTTGCTCCACTCGGAGAGGGGTCTAGAATCCTCCATGGTTTAATGACGACACACAGTGATAAAACTCACTATTGCTACCTTCTTTAAACACCTGAATACTATTTTTTACGTCTATCCAACTGTAATATTTACGTCGAGTCCAATGCACTGCACAAACTGAAGCCATTGCAAAATGAGGCGAGAGCAAAAAAATGTACATTAAATAGTGCTTAAAATATCCAATTACAGCTTAACTAGACAATAACCAATCAGAGAACAGAACCCACAACCAATAAAATTTACTCAAATTATATGACGTACAACAATTGCCGTTTAAAAATTGCTCGTCTTCTCACCAGGATGGCTGGCCGCGGCTAACTGGTCTATATACTCGCGGTCGAAACTATCTCAAAAATCAATTAAAGGCCGTGGTCAACAGGGCTGATACTGATGACCAAATTCAAAAAAACACCATTCTCAGAGCTCAAACAAGGCAGAATGTGACTCGCGACGCTACTCCTGCTCTGTGAATATTACTCGCGATAATGCACCGGTTATTAAATCTAGGAAGTGTTCGACTCAAACGTACGTGGGCATGGATTTCGAGTGTCACCATCGTTTAAGATTTTGCTGGAACCTTGTTTTGTGTCAATTATTTGAGAATTAATGCATAAATAAATATTGCCATTTGTTCTTTTTTCTATAAGGATTCAGATCAGCTGAAAAATGTTGAACATTCCAATTCAAGTATAGATTCGGATGAAACGTGAGTTTAGTTTTTCAATGTAAATATAAAAATAGAATTTTTGTTTGGAGGGTTTTCAACTATGGACCTGGTGGCCATAGATTCAAATCCCACCACTGGCACTCAAGGCGGACCCACGTTCGGCTTTGCTAAAATGTTCACCTGCTGAAGGATTCAGTGCCGGTGGTGGGGATCTAAATCAGGTTCGAATTGAGCACTGTATCGCTAGATTACTCCGGTTTGAGCCAACGAGGAGCACTAACGTTGTTTAGAATTGCCAGTGGATTTGAAATAACTTTTCTGATTTGAAAATGGTTTGAAATATAATGAATTATAAATATACAAATTTTTTAAATATTAATTTTTTGATTGGTGACGTGGTCACCTCTTCATTATTTCCCATATTTATACGACATATAAACGATCGATTTCGATGGCTTCATAAGCGTAACAAACGTGGAATAATAATGAAGTTTCTTGGCTGGTAGACGGTATCCTTGTGACGTCGCCACTGTTCACAAAGATTAACGAGGCCGCCTGATTTTTTGTAGGGGTTATCTTCCTTAGCCCAAGAGCTATATATGGTATACGTATATCTTTAGATACCTTTTACGTATCCTGGGTGTATGTTCGCAATCACCCGCCGTAGCGGAAGACCAGTTATACCGCTGTGCATTCGGATCCTGCTGTTATTAGTCTACATGCCAATAGAGCGGTTTTCTTTTGTTTTGAATAATAATCGCTATTCTATTAACGTTTTAGCCAACATTCAAATCCGCTAGATGCTTTGTCGTCGAGTCCATTTATGAATCCATCCATGGTATCTACGACACAGCTGATTGAAAATTCCGACTATTTGCAAAAATATCCCAGTTGGTTGGGATTTTACGGTCCCGAATTTAAGAAGCAATTTGCACCTACGTTTGTCAAACGACACGATAATATTTGGGGTATGTTTGTTGAATTGTACTTTCGAAAAGTGTCGCTAAACGACATTTTTCGGTCGGTAACTTCTTCATTATAATAAGAATCATGTTATCCCTTGTAAAATATAGATTAGAGCATTGTTTTTGGTTGATGATGATGATATTCCTGACTGCTTGTCCTCCACGTGGTGCATCCTGGACTAGGTACCTATAGGCATGTAGACTAATAACAGCAGGGTCCGAGTGCACAGCGGTATAACTGGGCTTTCACTACGGTCGGTGGTTGCCCAATTAAGTCATTTATTTGGACGAGGGACCTTAGCATAAATAAAAGGATTGAGTTCGCGTGCTACAATGTCCGTCCAAATTTTCCGTTGGTCGCCTGGCCTTCTTTTCCATCCGGGTAATGGATGGGATTTCATAGCTATTCTGGCTAGATGAGTGGGCGATCTACGTAAAACATGGCCACCTCTCTTTTATGTTGTGCTAGAGATACATGGTTAAATCTAGTAAAATGTCCCAATATTGGTTTAAAAATAATCCAACGATATGGAACGAACAGTCCAGTTTCATTTTATAATCACTGGATCACAAAAAGTCTTTTATTGCCAATAGTAAGTAAATACTTTATATACTATTGGTACAACACATAAATAAATAGTAGTATTTTGAATACTACATTTTGTCGTCATTCTTCTTAGATGGGGCGGGGGGGGAATTCAAAAATGAACCGAATTAGGCAGTTTCAAGCCTCGATAAAGGAGGATGATTTGCGGTAGGAAAAGCAGGGAGTTTCGTTTTGCACACAAAGCTGATAGACAATATTTTTATGACGGCGCAAAGATTGACAAGGTCGCCCGATTTTTTGTCAGGACGATTTTTCTTGACTTAAGGGCTACACATACATCCTATCTGTCGAAGTGGAAGACTAGTTGTACTGCTATGCAGTCGGTCACCGCTGTTGTTAGTCTAGGTGCTTCTCTGAATCTAGTCCAGGATGCACCACGTGGACGATGAACAGTCAGGAATATTGCCATCGTCGTGGATTATTAGCATTTTAACGATGATTTGAAATTGATGTTTTTAAAACAATTCAAAACTATCGTCCACTTGGATCTTTACAGCTTTTCCCTCTTTTATGAGGGGTCGCTGTTTCTGGTCAGTATTCTCCATTTGGTTCTGTTTGTAGCGTCAATTTTTGTCAGTCCCTTTTTCTTCATATCCGCTTCGACACAATCCAACCATCTTCTCTTTGGTCGACCACGATTTGTTTTACCGTCCACTTCCAATGCCATTATTCTCCTCGTAACGTAGTTTTCTTCTCTAAGTAGAATATGGCCGTACCATCTTAACCTTTTCTCTTGAGCTTCCATGACTTTCAGTTTTCCTCTAACTACTTCATTTTCTATTCTGTCTAATTTGGATACTCCTAACGACTATCAAAGCATTTTCATTTCCGCTGAATTCAGTTTTCTCTCTTGGGCTTTCTTAATACTCCACGCTTTCAATCCGTACATTAGGGTCGATCTCACTGCGGTCTTTGTCCTTGCTGTTATCTTTGTGTCGCACAGAACTCCTGTAAGTTTCCTCCAGCTATACCATCCTGCTTTTATTCTTTGCGTAATCTCTGCATTCAAATCTCCATTCTCTTCTAGCGATGAACCAAGGTATTTAAACCTTCTCACTCTCAACAATTCTTGGTGTTGCATTTTGATTTCCCTACCATTTTCTTTTGTTGTACTCATGTATACTGTCTTTTTCTTGTTAATTCTTAATCTTCGATCCTCCAGTGCCTTTCTTCATTGCTCTAACCGTTTTTCCAAAACCTCTTGTTTTCTATCGCATAAGACAATGTCATCTGCAAATAACATACACCGTGGAGATTCTATCTTAATATTTCTTGTTAGCACGTCCAGAACTAGATCAAACAAATACAGGCTTAGTGCTGAATTCTGATGTAGACCAACTTTTAGTAAAAACTCATCAATCATAGCTCCACACTGGTTTTTACCAACGTTTTTGCATCATCGTACATATTTTGAACAATCTTCACAAACTTTTCAGGAGCACCTTTTTCTCTCCAGCTCCTCCACACTTCCTGTCTCGGAATCCAATCGTATTGTCAACTGACATTGATCAATAATTTCAATAATCACATTATCTTGCTTAAATTGATGGGAAAAAAAAGGTTTTTACTAATGACATTTCCAATAATATTATTTATTATCGATTAGACAAATTTCTTTTTATTGTTACATAGTATGTACACCCCCAGCCTCCTTTTATCAATCCCAAAAACAACTCACATTGTGGGGCAATATTTAGGCAAAAAGTCGTTATGCCAAGAATAATTAAATTTTGTATTTATGAAATGATTATGCTAATGAAGCGTACATGTATATATATGTTGTTCATAACCGTGTTTTGTACAATGAAATGTTGTGTTACATCATTCACTGTAGGTGTAAGCCCTCATTCCCACCCCCACTCCGCAAAAAAGTAGACAATAATTATTTGGTTCTGTCTACATTTTGTTTTATTTTTTATTGAAGTTGGTTTTTTTTGTTGGTGATGGTGGTGGTGGAAGTCTTGTATAGCATTCATTCCATAATTCCCTTCCACTGTTTACGCATTTCGAAGGGCGCTGCTAATGATCCTGATGATTTGAGTAATGCCTAACGAAGTCTCAATTTCCAACGATGGTAATATTCCTGATTGTTCGTCGTCGACTTGATGTCTGTAGGCATCTAGACTAATAACTGCAGGGATCGAGCGCACAGCTGTATATCAGAGTTCCTGCTTTAGTAGATGGGTGCAAACATTCATTCATTCATTTCATTTTGGTTGGTGACGTGGTCATCTCTTCATTATTTCCCATATTTATACGACATGTAGAACGATTGATTTCGATGGCTTGACAAGCGTAGACAAACATGGAAGAATAACAAAGTTTCTTGGCTGGTAGACGGCATCCTTGTGACGACGCCACTGTTCGCAAAGATTGACGAGGCCGCCTGATTTTTTGTCAGGGTTATCTCCCTTAGCCCAAGGGCTACATATGGTATACGTATACCTTTAGATACCTTTTAAGTATCCTGGGTGTATGTTCGCACCCACCCGCCGTAGCGGAAGCCCAGTTATACCGCTGTGCATTCGGACCCTGCTGTTATTAGTTAGATACCTAGGGGCACCTAGTCCAGGATGCACCACGTGGAGGACTAACAGTCAGGATTATCACCATCATTGGAAATTGAGACTTTATAAGCATTACCATGTGTAGCACTTGTGCTAAGGGACAAAATATCAGGCGGCTTTGTCAATCTTTGCGAACAGTGGCGATGTCACAAGGAGGTCCTTTACGTGACAGGCAACTTTGTTATTTTTCTATGTTTGTTACGCTTATCAAGCCATCAATGTTGATCGTTTTATATCTCGTATTGACATGGAAAATAATGGAGAGCTATTTCCCACGTTACTAACTAAAATCAAGGAATGAATGTTAATCCAACAACTTTGCGATTGTTTCCAAGATAATGTTCTAGCCAAAATGCGTGAATATCGTTCCGATCAGCATCCATCTGAGTAGGTTTCATAATAATCTTTACTTTTCTTCCAATTGGCATTGGATCAAGTTATTCACAATGAACGTGTCCAAACTAGCGCAATCTTCGTTGCCGCAATACGAATGAAGGAAGATCGTGAAATTGGAGGTCATCTGGAATTTGGCAGCTGCTGATCTTTTCAGAGGATGTAAAATGGGTATTGTACCAAATGCATCTGAGACATCTTGCTTCAAATATGCTGAGCTTCGTGATCTTCCATCCTGTACATGGAATATACCTAATCGAAAGATTTCGATTTGCTAACCCAGCAATGCGGATTTTTAGTTCTACAACAAATTACATTAAAACAATGAAGTTGGATGCTTGTACGCAGTCCCCTACATTCAGATGTACGTGGACAATATTGTCTACTTCCCCCAACGACGACAAAGAAGTCGAGAGCACTCTTTTGTAGAAACGAATACTATTGCAAAATCTTTACATTAAGTAGTACGCGCAATATCCAATTACAGTTCAATATTTGCCAAGATCTCTGTACAAATGGAAGGTGTGTTCGTTGGTACTAGGCCCATTACAGACTTAGAATACGCTGATGATGCTGTACTTCTAGCTGAGAACGAAAGTCAGTTGCAGCATGCATTAGATTTTCTCGTGACTGTTTCCGGTGAATATGGTTTGAAGATCAACCCAAAAAAATCAGTCATCATGTCGTCCCAAGCTCCTGATGCAAGGATTGTATTAAATGATGTTGTTCTCCCCAATGTAAAGAAATTTACGTATCTGGGATCCTCAATTAGTTCTAACGGTGGTTCATCCAATGAAGTAAATCGTCGAATTTGTTTAGCTGTTGCTGCGTTTGGAAAGCTTGTCGATCCACTATGGAGACGTAAGTCCATCAACCCAAAAACAAAGATGAACATTTTCTCTTCACTGGTTCGCACAGTTCTTCTGTACGCAGCTGAAACATGGACCCTTACAGGGTCAGAGATCAAGCAGCTTGATAAATTTGAAGCAAGATGTCTCAGATACATTTGGCACAACACCCATTTTGCATCCTCCGTATCAAGGGATTGGACGAAGAAGATCAGTAACCTCCAAATTCGAAATGACCTTCAACTTCATGATCTTCCTTTACTGGTATCGCGACAACAAAGATTGCGCTGGTTTGGACATGTTCTTTGTAGAAAACCTGATGCAATCTTACGTATCGTAACCCTGGCTTGTCCAAATACCGACTGGAAGAAGAGGAAAGGAGGTCAAAAACGTACTTGGATGGATGCTGTTCGGGACGATCTTTACACAATTTTGGCCGGCACTTTATCTTGGAAACAATGGCTAAGTCGATGGACCGACATATCCCTACACGCCTCCGAAAATCGTGAACAATGGAAAGGAATTGTTAGAGATGCTATGCGAATTTGGAACTAATGAAGATGTGGCATTGCCACTAACTTTTGTTGTTGTTGTTGTTGTTCAATTAAAAAATTAACCAATCAGAGATTAGTCGAATTAAAGTTACTCTAATTTCGATCATATCGAAATTTAATGACGACGTAGCATTTGCTGCTAATTCCGGTCCCACGTCCGGTTGAATGCTAGCAACATGGCCTTTATTTAAAAAAAATAACTAACACTCAAGAAGCAAGTTGAGACACGTCATTGTTGAAATGCAACTGTGCTTCCAATGACACGACCGAGTTAATGTTTTTATGCTTTATGCAGAGCAAACGTGTTTTTTTTGTCACAATTGTTGGGGGTGTTTGAAATACCAGACTACATGTCAACAATGGTGTGTCAATCCTGTCACAGCTATAGCAACGTAATCATCAAACTCAGATATAATGGGGATTCAGTTGGTTGGTGACGCGTAGTCACCTCTTCATCATTTCTATATTTGTACGGCATATTAAATGATCTATTTCGATGGCTTGATAAGCGTAACAACAACGTAGAAGAATAACGAAGTTTTTTGGCTGGTAAATGACATCACTATTTCCAAATATTGATGAGGCCGCCTGATTTTTGTTAGGGTTGTCTCCATCAGCCCAAGGACTACATATGGTATACATGTACCTTAAGATACATCTTAAGTATCCTAAGTGTATGCTTGCACCCATTCACTTAAGCGGAAGCCCAATTATAGCACTGTTATAAGTCTATATCCCTAGATTCACCTAGTTCAAGAGGAGGAACAGTCAGGAAATCACCATTATTGGAAATTGAGACTTTATAAGCATTACTCATATATATATATCCATTACTGTAAGATGTTTTATTTATTTTATTATTATTTTTTATCTTATTACGTTTAGGCATGTAGCATTTAGCCTATTTGCATTCAATTAAATCCAAATTGGATAGAGTTATTTTTAGATATTCTAATTATCCAAATATAAATGTTTATCACAATGAAATAGATAATTTGATTAATTTTCTTGTTAAATACATACTTGTGTTTTAGTGTTTGAGCAATTCATTCATTATTTTCTATATTTAGACGGCATATATAAAACGATCGACTTCGATGGATCGATAAGCGTAACACAAACGTAGAAGAATAATGAAGTTTTTTGGCCAGTAGATGGCATCTTTGTGGAGTCGCTACTAACGAGGCTGCCTGATTTTTTATCATAGTTATCTCCCTTAGCCCAACGGCTATATATGGTATACGTATGCCTAAAGATACCGTTTAAGTATTCCATTCGATGTGCATCGGACACTGGTGTTATTAGTCCAGGAATATCACCATTATTGGAAAATGAGACTTTATAAGCTTTACTCAAATCCTCCGAATCATTAGCATCCCTTTATTATTATTTCAAGACCTTTTGACTCTAAACATTACGGTTCTACGCTTTTGGACTGACAAAGTTGATATACGTTGCTCGCTGTCCTCTATTGAATGCAACCATTTAATAACTAATAAAATATTTCAACAATTCCCAGATATTTGTAAGTCACTTAACATTCATATTTCTAAAACAATAGGAGAAAGACGACTAAAATGGATTGGTCACGTTTTACGTAGATCGTTCACTCATCCAGCCAGAATAACTATGGAAGCCCATCTATTACCCGGATGGAAAAGAAGGCCAGGCGGCCAACGGATATTGTAGTTCGCAAACTCAGTCGTGTTTTATTTATGTTAAGCTCCCTCGTCCAAATAAATGACTTAATTGGTCTTACCGTTTGCAGTTGATGGATATGATCATTGGAGGGGTACATACATAACACATAATTAATGCCATTGGCAAAAGAAATCCAATCAATCAATATATATACATGTTGCCTTCTCTTCTCCCTCGTAGAATTGATATTTTCCGAACGAGGCTATCTGGACATGCTGATCATGATTCGCGACGTTTACGTCACTTCATTTCCCCAAGTCAATCCAAATGACGTCGAAGGTTTGGCCAACAGCTTGTTGAATACCGACTTGAAAACGGCCCTATTTCCTTCTATATCCGAATTGGTCGACGAACACGAGCGTATTCTGAGGCCGCTATTGGCGCTGCATTCCGATGCCGACAGTCATTTGATCAAGTCGTTAGGTCCAGTATTTCTCCAACTGGTAAATCGGTGTATTTATTTATTGGCAACTTTTGAATGTATTGATGGCTATTTTTTGAGGTTATTTCAATAGACTAACACAGCGGTAACCGATATAATGGTTCTTCCGTTTGGGCTGATGGGTGCAAGCATATACCTGTGGCACTTTAAGGGTTTTTTAAGGTATACGTATACCCTATAACACAACATAATACATAGCAAATTTGAATAGCTTCTCGAATTCCAATACGATAAGGTTGTCGAATGCGAATTGAACTTGGGTGGAATAAATGAAGATTCTTGGCTGCCAGACCGCTTCCTTGCGACGATGTAGGAATGGACGAGGTGATCTTTGCTAGGGTTGACGGCGGTTGATGGATTCACAAGCCTAATCCGCTGCATATGGTAAATAGTTACCTTGAGATGCCTTTCAAGCATACTAGCTGTATGCTAGCACCCATTCACTGAATGGGAATCCAGTAAAAGCCCAGTTATATCGCGGTGCACTCTGTTCCTGCCTGGTGGTAATTAGGTCAGGATGCACCACATGGAGGAGAAACAGTCAGGAATATCACCATAAAATCTTCAGGATCATTAACATCCGTTGGACTAAGGGAAACAACACTGACAAAAAATCAGGCGGCTTTATTTCATTTTGCTAACAGTGGTGCCATCTATCAGCCAGGAAACGTTACTATTCTTTTACATTGATTACAATTATCAAGCTTTCCCAACCCGATTATTCAATATGCTGCAAAAATATGGAAATCAATAAATGAATGCTATAATTTTGAATTTTTATTTTAATTGGGGATTTTTAAAAAAATCAATATTCTGCAATAGTTTATTATATTATTGTACAAAACCCTTTTGCATTAAAAATAAGCATGGGGCAATAAGACACCAATTACAGCAAACAACAATAACAACAAAAGTCTCGTTGGCATTGAAGATTCTGCAAATCGAAGATTGAGCTTCTTTTCGGCTTTTACTCAACCCTGTCATCTGTGTAACTCTGTTATCTAGATACGTACGATCACTTTTTTGCCGGTTTGATGGTTTCCGTAACAGTATAAATTTTTCACACTAGGCCAGGTTGCTAACCTTGTGCGCTCAAACCCTCCTCCTTTATCCAGGCTTGGGATTGGCTAGATTGAATCATTTCTGGTCTAAACTAGGCGGAGTTTATTAATTGTAATTAGCGAAATGATTATTATTTTCATTACTATTGTTTGAATGGCTGACGGATACATTTTTCAGAAGGTGGCCATTTAGTGAATCCAAACGAGGGCCCGCATTTTATTGGATGTGATGGCACTCGAATCCAGTGCTGTGCCGCTAGACCACACCAGTTCAATAATAGTTACGTTTTTAAGGCTTCTAAATGAACGATATTTAGTTTGGTTGATGATTGTAATATATTCATTTTTATTTTGGTTAGTGACGTGAGATTACCTTTTTCAATATTTTCTATATTTATACAGTATATAAAACGATCAACGTCGATGGCTTGATAAGTGTAGCGAACATGGAAGAATAAAAAAGTTTCTTGACTGGTAGAAGGCATCCTTGTGACGTTGCCACTGTTCGCAAGGAATGACGAGGTCGCCTGATGTTTTGTCAGGGTTATTTCTTGTAGCCCATCGGTTACATATGCCTTAAGATACCTTTGTGTATGTCTGCACACACCCGCTGTTCACTCGGTCTCTGCCTAGGAGCATCTAGTCCAGGATGCATCAATTGGAGGACGAACAGTCAAGAATATTACCATCATTGGAAATTGAACTTTATAAGCATTACTCAAATCCTCAGGATCATTAGCATCATATATATATATATATATATATATATATATGACGGGGTGGTCTAGCGGTACAGCGCTCGAATTCGGACCTCCGTGGGAATGGGTTTGAATCCCATCACCGGCACTAAAATGCGGGCCCACGTTCGGCTTCGCTAAAATGTCCACTGCTGAAAGATGTTTCTCGTAAAACATTCAAAGTAGCAAAAAGATGTTTCTCGTAAATATTCAATATATATAAACATATATATATATATATATATAAATTGTTTGAAGAATATTTCAGTAAAATATAGATGGGTAATTATATATATATATATATATATATATATGAAAGCAGTAAACCATAAATTCAGTATAATAAACTACTTCATTGCTTCTATTGGATTTTTACTGAATGACATTGTTAATAATGTTTTTTTCACATTAAAATTCAATTCCTATCGTTCCAGTTGGAAAATAAATCGAAACTTTCGCTCATGTACGGTCGTTTCGTTTTTGCCCAAAAGCGCATCCGCGAACGTTTGTCTCTGTGCAAGAAGTATCCGCCCATTGCAACATTCCTACAGGTAGGTTGTTCTTGTTCGTTTGGATATATGTGTGTGTGTGTGTGTGTTTAACGCAAGTCATTTTACTTTCAAACCAACGACACATTGTGGCGGAGCTACCTCTTTATCTATTCCAAATTCGCATAGCAAAGGGAAGGGGTAGTTGAAATGAATTGGCTGGAAAATCCCTTTCTTATGATGTGCACTTCATTGATCCATGATCACTTCTAATTTGGGTTCCAGTACGGCAGTTGTGGAATGCATGCACGTCTCTAACTGATGAAAAAACAGTTACGAAAGACAAATTTGAGAACGGCAATCTTGTCTCTTATACGTGGATGATGTTAGTGCCTTTAAAGCATGTTGGGTGTATGTTAGCATCCATTCACTGAGCGGAGATCCTGTCAATGCCCAGTTATTCTGCTGTACACTCGGTCTAGATACTTGTGTGCATGTAGTCAAGGATGCACTACGTGGAAGAGGAACAGTCAGGGATATCATAATCATTGGAAATTGTGACTTTATACGCATTGCTCAAATACTTAAGGTCTAGGTGCCTATAGGCATGTAGACTAATAACAGCAGGGTCAAAGTGCACAGTGGTATAAGTGGGCTTCCGCTACGGCGGGTGGGTGCGAGCATACACCCAGGATACTTAGAAGGTGTCTAAATGTATATGTAGCCCTTGGGCTAAGGAGATAATCCTGACAAAAAATCAGGCGGCCTCGTCAATCTTTGCGAACACTGGCGACGTCACAAGGATGCCGTCTACCAGCCAAGAAACTTTGTTATCTTCTACGTTTGTGTTACGCTTATCAAGCCATCGAAATCGATCGTTTGCTATGTCGTATAAATATGGGAAATAATGAAGAGGTAACTACGTCACCAACCAAAATGAATGAATGAAATCATGTGATGTTTGTTTTGCGATTATGTTTTGTTTTGTATTTTTCGTTAAATTACCATTACTTGTTTAATTTTCATGGCTAGTCTGTGGTCTAAATGCTACTACACATTTTATGTCGCCTTTGTACCGATGTATTTTTGGGGATAGTAACATAATAAAGGTTTTTAAAGCATTGAGTTCCCTTTATCATTCCAAATAAAAATATGAGAAGCTGTAAACTGTGAGATGAATTCATTTCATATATTCTCGTCAGTCACAAACATTAAAACAGCTAAAGAAACATTTTCCGCTTCACGCTGCATTTATCAGTTCACTTGCTTTATTCGCTTAGCTAATCGGGTTAAAGAACACATTCCAAACTGGATCGATAATAGGTCAAACGGAAGTAAACACTCATGCACATCCTCCATATTATATAATCTACTACAAACCAAACATCGGATCGATTTTATACTAAAATATTATATGTTTGTGACTGACGAGAGTATACGAATTGAATTAATCTCACAGTTTACGTCTTCTCATATTTTTATTTGGAATAATATAAGTTGTTGGCAGAACCACCTCTTCATTAATTCCAAGTTTGTACAGCAACTGGAATTCCTATACAACAAGGTTGTCGGATACGAATTGAACTTGGGGAGGGATAAATGAAGTTGATTGGCTAGGAGACCGCTTCCTTGCGACGACGCCAATAATTACAGGAATTGAAGAGGCGGTCTTTGCCAGGGTTGACGCCGGTTGACGGATTCACAAGTCTAATGGGCTGTATATGATTAATAAATGTCTTGCACCCACTTATTGATCACCTGATTTTTTGTCGGTGTTATTTCCCTTAGCCAATCGCCTACGTATGGTAAACGTATACCTTCAGATACCTTTTAGCTATTCGGGTTGTATGCTCGGTCCATAGCGGAAGCTAAGAATTTGAATTTTTATTTAACAAAACCCTGTTCCAATTCCAAATCTTTACGCACTTGTGAACAATCGTCAAAGAAAGCGCTTTTTCCCATTTTTATGTCTATTACTGTGAATGTTTGCGCCGGAAACACGCATCTTTCAGCTGTGGATATTTTAGCGAATCCGAAGTCCAAATCGAGCGCTGTACCGCTAGACCACCCGGGCACAAAGTTGGTTTGGCTAATTCCTGCATAAGTCTATTCTATTTGACCATGGGCAATTTTCACTCTATCTATTTAAAACGAAAACATTAATTTGACTTACAAAAATAGGCTTTGATGTTGAATGTTTGAACACAGTATCCTTTATTGTCAGTCGTTCGCTCGCTCTCTCTCTCTCTCTTTCAAAAGAAAACATTTTTTTATTTATTGAATGTTTTCAAAAAGAGGATTAATTCTACGATGTTAGACAATAGGTAAGATTATTGTTTGTTGTTGCTTTTTTCATTTATTTACTTGTTTGTTTGTTTTTTCTCTTCTCTTTTTTTGATTTTTTAAAATGCACAATAATTATGCAAATGGTTTTTTAAAGACATTCACTTTATTTTCCCATTTTTTGTTTGTTTCTCCAATTTTTTCCCTAATTGATTCGTTATATTGTATAATTTATTATTATTACAAAACCCTTTTGCTTTAAAAAATGAACATGGGGCAATAATTATAGCAAAAAATAACAACAACAAAGTCTCGTAATTTAAAGAGAATATGAGACAACAAAATGTTTCCATGTATTTGAACATTGTACCAAACGTTTTGCTTGATCCCCCCCATGAAACATTCATTTCAATTAGATCTTCCCGAATAGTTCTTAGTCAAGTTTTCTGTGGTCTGCCAACCTTTCTTTTACCATTTACAATTGTTCATTCCAAAACCGTTCTTGCTGGTCTTTCGGGCGGTAAACGTAGAATTTGACCAAGTACTTTTCTTCATCTAATTGTAATGTCATGTAGTGAACGAGAGTCAGTTCTTCTCATGATCTCATCATTTGAAACGTAATCACGCCAGGTAATCTTTAAAATACTTCTAAGACACTGGCGATGAAAAACATCCACCATCTTTTCAATCTTCTCCGTTCCACGGTTCACTTCCATATATTGTATAATAATAATAAGTGTACACTGTCCTTTTTGGGATGCTAATGATCTTGTGGATTTGAGTAATGCTTATAAAGTCTCAATTTCCAATGGTGATATTCCTGACTGTTAGTCCTCCACGTGGTGCATCCTGGACTAGGTGCCCCTAGGCATCTAGACTAATAACAGCAGGGTCCGAGTGCACAGCGGTATAACTGGACATCCACTACGGCGGGTGGGTGAGAACATACACCCAGGATACTTAAAAGGTATCTAAAGGTATACGTATACCATATGTAGCCCTGGTCTAAGGGAGATAACCCTGACAAAAAATCAGGCGGACTCGTCAATCTTTGCGAACAGTGGCGACGTCACAAGGATGCCGTCTACCAGCCAAGAAACTTTGTTATTCTTCCACATTTGTCTACGCTTGTTAAGCCATCGAAATTGATCGTTTTACATGTCGTATAAATATGGGAAATAATGAAGAGGTGACCACGTCACTAACCAAAATGAATGAATGAATTTTTCAAAAAATTCATTTTTCTATTTCAATTGAGAGCTACTTTTTTAAGGTTACATTCAATAGTTTTTTACACTGTTACTTTTGTAACACTTTTTAAATTTATTGAACAAATATATACCTTTCTTATTTCAAAAATGGGATATGTAATGTCTAACTTTTGTGTATAATGACTGGCATGTAGAGTGAGTGTGATAAATATTTTATTCATTTTGGTTTATAACGTGGATTGGTTGCTTCTCCATTCGCCCACTCGTCCAGCCAGAATAGCTATGGAAGTCCATCCATTACCCGGATGAAAAAGAAGGTCAGGCGGCCAACGGAAAATTTCGACAGACATTGTAGCATGCGAACTCAGTCCTTTTATTTGTGCTAAGCCTCCTCGTTCAAATGAATGACTTAAATGGGCGTCCGTTTGTTTAACCCTATGCAACCAACAGAGATTATTGGAGGGGTTTAACTCGGGGGATGTAACTAACATTTAATGTCAGTACACCTCTCAAGTGTCGTTCTTTAAGTACACATTACAAAAGTTGATGTTTTTACAAACGTTCTGGTTTTTTAGGTGACAATAACCGGTGGGGGATGTTTATCCCCGATGATGATGATGATCATGATAATAATACTTCTTTATTGATTAATTTTTATCGTTTCATAAATGTCACAAACGCAGGAGAACCACGGAGTTTCTTGACTGATAAACGGCATCCTTGTGATGGCGCCACTGTTTACAAAGATTGGCGAGGTCGGCTGATATTTTGGCAAGGTTATTTCCCCTACCCACCTGCCAAAGCGAAAGTCCAGCTCTACCGCTGGTGACTTTAGACACCCAGTCCTGGATACGCCCCGCATGGACGATGAACAGTCAACAATATCACCATTACTCAAATCCTTGTGGATCATTAATTAGCATCGTGGTGAATAATTCGGTTTTGTATTGTTACTGTTTTGACCGATTCACGAGAAACGCATCTTTCGTCAAGTGGACAATTTAGTGAAGCTGGACGGATATTTGCATTGAATGCCAGTAGTGGAAATCGAATCCATGCCTACCCAGGTTCGAGATAAGTATTGCGTACCGTTGGACCATTTTGATACATAGAATGACGAATGATCAATAAAGTTGTAGCATTTATTGTATACATTTTGGTCATTTGGACTACCCTGGTTGATAATAACCGGTGGGGATATTTATCCCCGATGATGATGATGATAATGGGACATGTTACTGTGTTTGTCAGCTGCAACACTCTGTACAAGTTGCATATGGCGGTGATTAAATATACTTTAAAAAAAGGTGGGGAAGTTACTGTATATGATGATTGAAAAGTGCAATGGTAATAGTCCCGACTGTTCTTCCACGTGGCACATTTTGGATTAGATGCTCCGTAGACATATGGACCAATAGGAACACCAGGAACCGAGTGCACTTCGGTGGATGGATGCAAACATACGTTTGTGAAAGTATACATAGTCGGTGGGCTAAGGAAAATAACGGAGACAAAATATCAGGCGGTCTCGTCAATCTTTGCGAACAGTCGCATACAAAACCTTTGCTATTTTTCCACGTTTATCAAGCCATCGGAATTATTAAAATAGTGAATAGGTCAAGGATTTTGTAATTTATAGGTCTAAAAAATACATTTATTTCTAAAGTACAATAAAAATTGATAAAAGCATCTATTTTAATTTTAGTGTTGGACCTCCATGTAATAGGCTAGAGTATTGAACAATCAAGTCATTTCAAACGACATTTATTGTATACCGTTGTGTCTGGTCTGAATTTTTTATTGCCTTGACACTTTGGGTACTATTGAAACTCAACCGTTTGAAGTGTGGGAAACTGATTGTGAATTGGTATATAACTATCGTTGTTTTGATCTATCGGGTGTATGGGGCCGTGGGCTTGAAGATGGCAAAGTGCATCATTTTTGAACGGATATAATTAATCGCAGGGTTGTGTTTTGGTATATATATGGGATGAATCAGTTTAGGGAATGTTGGCTAGTGCAAAGATCAATATTATGGCTAATTTATTTGGTCTGTTTGACGGGTAATGCACTTTTCAGCACTGCAGACTTTTTGTGTGCATTATGGTTGTTTCTAAAAGTACTTTTACTTTTTGTACTAATGAGATGATTGATGTATATTCATTTGATTTTGGTTGATGACGTGGAGTTATCTGTTTATTATTTTCTATAATTTGTACGGCATAGCAATCGGTCGATTTCGATGGTTTGATAAGCGTTACAAACGTACAAGTATAACAAAGGGTTTTGGCTGGTAGATGACATCCTTGTGACGGCGCTACTGTTAGCAAAGATTGACGAGCCCGTTAGACTTGTCTCCCTTAGCCCAACGGCTACATATGGTAAACGTATGCCTTAAGATACCGTTTAAGTATATATATATATATATATATATATATATATATATATATATATATATATATATATATATATATATATATATATGTATATTCTAAATGTACCTATTATTGTGTGCTGAAAGTTACTTTTACTAAAATATTTAAAACAATGACCATAATAATAATAATGTAAATCTGTTAGTTAAATGATTTAAAGTACATACATATTTTTTATAAATATTTGTATTAGTACAGTTCACATTTTTTTACTTCACAATTGTTTAAATCAATCCGAATTAATACTTTGTTTTATGTATTTTATTATTTTCATTAGTTAGTTTCTGTATTAGAAATTAATTTTAATTACCTATATGATAATAATAATTTGTAGGATGCTAATGATCCACGAGGATGCTGAGTAATGGCTATTATTATTATTATATTTTATACAAAACCCTTTTGCTCTAAAAATAAGTATGGGGCAATGAGACAACAATTACAGCAAATCAACAACAACAATAAAGTCTCGTTGGCATTGAAGATTCTGCAAATCGAAGATTGGGCTTCCTTTCGGCTTTCACTCAGTCCTGTCATCCAGATACGTGCGATCACTTTTTTGCCGTTGTTTGCCGGAATGGCGTCCTCTTGGTTGTTTCCGTAGCAGTATACATTTTTTACACTAGGTCAAGTTGCTAACCTTGCGCATTCAAATCCTTCTTCTTTATCCATGCTTGGGACTGGCTAGATTGAATCATTTCTGATCCAAACTAGGCGGAGTTGAGTAATGCCTATGCAAAGTCTCAGTTTCCAATGATGGTGATATTCTTGACTGTTCGTCCTATCCATGTAGTAATTCCTGGATTAGGTGCCAATAGGCTTGTAGACTAATAACAGCAGGGTCCGAGTGCGCAGCGGTATAACTGAACTTTCGTTACGGTGTGTGGATGTAAGCAATCATTCAGGATGGTTAAAAGGTATCTTTATGTATATGTAGCTCTTGGGCTAAGGGAGATAATGGTGACAAAAAATCAGGTGATCTCGTTAATATTTACGAACTGCGTCAACGTCACAAGGATACCGTCTATTAGCCAAAACATTTCGTTATTCTCCCACGTTGGTCGTGCTTATGAAAATATTGAAGGTCATTTCTTGATATATTTTGTATATATAGTGAAATAATGAAGGGTGATTACATCATTAACTACTTTCTAACTCAGATTTAATGCTCAATTACTTAGACATTCAATTTTTGTGTAAACATTTATCTAAAATAACATAATTTGTAATTCGATGAGCAGATATATATATATATACTGATTAAGGTTTTGTCATTAAAAATTCTGCTAATCGAAGATTGAGCTTCCTTTCGGCTTTCACTCAACCCTGTTATCTGTGTAACTTTGTCATCCAGATAGGTGCGATTACTTCTTTGCCATTGTTTGCCGGAATGGCGTCCTCTTGTATTGTTTCCGTAGCAGTATAAATTTTTTACAGGTCGCCAGGTTGCTAACCTTGTGCGTTCAATCCCTCCTCTTTTATCCAGGCTTGGGACTGGCTAGATTCTGGTCCAAACTAGGCGGTTTTAGAATGGACAATTGTAAATGGTAAAAGAAGGGTTGGTAGAAAGGAGAACTGACTCCCGTTCACTTCATGACCTCATTACAATTAGATGAAGAAAAGTACTTGGTCAAATTCTACATTTACTACACGCAAGATCAGCAAGAACGATTTTGGATTAGACGATTGAAAATGGCAAAAGATAGGTTGGGTGTAGGCCACAGCAAACTTGGCTAAGAACTATTCGGGAAGATCTAATTGAAATGAATGTTTCATAGGGGGATCAAGCAAGGCGTTAGGCAGAATGTTCGAATACATGGAAATATTTTGTTGTCTTATGTTCTCTTTAAATTACGAGACTTTGTTGTTATTCTTTTTTGCTGTAATTATTATCTTATTACCCCATGCTCATTTTTTTTAAACAAAAGGGTTTTGTAATATATATATATATATATATATATTAATAGCATGTGATCATTTATGATTATTATTTAAACAAACACTCGTTTATTTATCACGTGATTTTAATTATCTCGCTATTTTGTTGTTGATTAGAGGTCATGGATTATAAACGTTTTTGCAAAGACACATTCTCAAATGCCAAATTATGTTTTTATGTTTCAGCTGTTTGACCATGTACTAAGCTTTGTACTTATTTATCACAATGCTAATAATAATAATAAAGTTAAATTGTAGATCTACAATGTAAATATCGTTTAATGTTTAACACTGCCGCGCCCACAGCAGTGTTAAGGAAGGAACAAGGTTGGCTGGTGACGTGGTGTCACTTCTTCATTATTTTCCATCTTTAAACGATCGACTTCAATGGCTTGATAAGCGTAGACAAACGTAGAAGAATAACAACGTTTCTTGGCTAGTAGATGTCATCTTTGTGACGTCGCCACTGTTCGCAAAGATTGACAAGGCCGCCTGATGTTTTGTCGGGGTTGTTTCGCTTAGCCCAAGGGCTACATATGGTATACGTATACCTTTTAAGTATCCTGGGTGTATGTTTGCACCCACTCGCTGTAGCGGAAGCCCAGTTATATCGCTGTGCACTCGGATCCTGCTGTTATTATTAGTCTAGATGCCTAGGAGCACCGAGTCCAAAATGCACCACATGGAGGACGAACAGTCAGGAATATCACCATTACTGGAAATTGGGACTTTACAAGCATGACTCAAATTTATTTTGGAGGTGATGGAAACTTTTACGATTTTATCCATAAGGATTGGTAGGCCATCAAATAAGCGGTCTTCTATTCAACAAGAAACTTCATTCACCGCCCCCCCCCTTCAAGTTCAATTCGCTTCTCTTATAGGAATGCGGCATGGTATACGAACTTGGAACTAATGAAGAAATTATCCAATCAATACGCAGATTGTATAAATATGTGAATAAAACAATTCTCTGTTGGTACAACTTCTGACTCGAATCGATGTAGTTTTGATCCCGACCTCCGCTGGATCTCGCCTGCCTTTACTAAAAATGTTTTTCTTTTGTCAATTATTGACATCAACAACAAAAGTCAGTGGCAGAGTTACGTCTTGATTAGTTCCACAATCGCCTTCCACTGTTCACAATTTTTGGTAGGCGTGCACAGACAGTTCAGTCCACCTACTTTGTCATTGTTTCCCAAATAGCGTCAACGTCATCCCGAACATCAATTACCACCTTTCATTTTCTTCCAATTGGCATTTGGACAAGTCAACGTTACGATACATGAGATTGCATCATGATTTTTGCGAAGAACGTGACCAAACTATCGCAATCTTCGTTGTTGCGACAGCAATTATGAAAAATCGTAAAATTGGAGGTTATTTCGAATTTGGCAGATACTCATCTTTGATACCGACGATGCGTAATGGGTGTTGTGCCAAAGGTTTCTGAAATATCTTGCTTTGAAATTTGTCGAGTTTCATGATCTTTGACCCTGTAACAGTCCAGAGGTTTCAGCTGCCTGCATAAACACTGTGTAAAACACAATGTTCATTTTTGTGTTTGGATTGATGCTTTTTGTTTCCAAAGTTTCCAAACGCACCACCAGACGATGGAAGTAGTAAAATTTTATTCATTTTGGTTGGTGACGTGGCGTCACCTCTTCATTATTCCCCATATTTATACGACATTGCAAACGATCGATTTCGATGGCTTGATAAGCGTAACACAAACGTAGAAGAATAACAAAGTTTTTTGGCTGGTAGACGGCATCCTTGTGACGTCGCCACTATTCGCAAAGATTGACGAGGCCGCCTGATTTTTTGTCAGGGTTATCTCCCTTAGCCCAAGGGCTACATATGATATACGTATACCTTTAGATACCTTTTAACTATCCTGGGTGTATGTTCGCACCCACCCGACGTAGCGGGAGCCCAGTTATACCGCTGTGCACTCGGACCCTGCTGTTATTAGTCTAAATCCTTAGGGAACCTAGTCCAGGATGCACCACGTGAAGGACTAACAGTCAGGAATATCACCATCATTGGAAATTGAGACTTTATAAGCATTACTCAAATCCTCAGGGTCATTAGCATCCCTGAAGTAGTAAAAATAACTGATTAAAATAATAATTCGTTGCAATGAAACAGGAATAAATAGTGTTTTCATCTAATACAGTTTTTCGTTGTTGTGATGTCTTTTTTATGAGACATGCTTCATATAATTAACTATTAGATAGATAACAATTTATTCAAGAAAAAGAAGCATTCGAGTGTTCAATTTTAATTAGAGCTTAACTTGAATTGATTAAAATATATTTTTCATCAATGCTGATATTCTTATCGTTCAATGGGCTAATAAAAATTACACTTCAGTGACTGAATTATTTAATTTAACTTAATTCGTATGGATGGGAGGGTGTACATTGTATTCTATTTCTATAAATCGTTTTTCCTGGTGACGTAGTTACCTCTTCATTATTTTTATATTTGTACAGCATAATAAACAGTCAACTCCAATGCATTTATAGACAGCACAAACGTACAAGTATAATGAAGTTCCTTGGTCAGTAGATGGAATCTTTATGGCAGAGGTCATTCATTTTTCATTCATTTGGGTTGGTGACGTGATCACCTCTCCATTATTTCCCATATTTATACGACATAGCAAACGATCGACTTCGATGGCTTGATAAGCGTAACAAACGTGGAATAATAATCAAGTTTCTTGGCTGGTAGACGGCATCCTTGTGACATTGCCACTGTACCCCAAAGATTGACAAGGCCGTCTGAATTTTTGTAAGGGTTATCTCCCTTAGACCAAGGGATACATATGATATACGTATACCTTAAGATACTATCCTGGGTGTTTGTTTGCACCCACCCGCCGTAGCGGAAGCCCAGTTATACCGCTGTGCACTCGGACCCTGCTGTTGTTAGTCTAGATGCCACGTGGAGGACGAACAATCAGGAATATCACCATCATTGGAAATTGAAACTTTATGAGTATTACTCAAATCCTCAGGATCATTAGCATCCCATTATGGCAAAGGTGTATATATATATATATATTTACTTCAGGATATCCTTTAAGTACTGTGGAGCGGAAATCTAGTTATACTGCTGTGCACTTGTTCCCTAGGCTTGCACATTGTTTAGGATGACCGTTAGGAATATCACGATCATTGGGAATTGAGACTTTGTTATAAACATTAGTGAAGTATTGTGTTCCACAGACTTGCTACGTCCTAATTTTGGCTTCTCCATACATTATTTATTATTTCATTTAAGGCAGTTGCAATCATTTTTCTTCTGCTCCATTTTCACTTCTTTCAATAGGAATAGTCAGGGTCTTTTGAACTTTTTTTCCCGACTACCATTTGTCCCCAAAATCGGTCAATTCATTTGCCCAATCGTTTTTATTTTTTTGTCTTGGCAGCAAGCACAAGCGCATCCACGCAGTTCTCGTCGATCGCTGGAAGATTGTTACATGGTCATTGTACAACGATGGACCAAGGTGGAGACACTGCTCGATGTCATCATTCGCAATACGCTGAGTACGTTTCGATTCATGCGTGTTTTACTTCACGTGACCTGGCGTGTATTTTTACTATTCCAAAATGTTTACCGACAAACGCATCTTCCAACCAAGCCGAACGTGGACCCGCATTTGGCGGGTCGGTATGGACGATCATTTTTGTTGTGTCGGTTCTTTCGAAATCCCCCCCTCTTTTTTTATGAATATTATCATCTAAACAATAATTAGTACCTAAATATAGTTTTTGACTTTTAGCAGTAATAGAATAATTTAGAAATTGGCAATTAGAATTGATTATATTTACTATGAATAATACATTTACAGGGTCAAGTTCAACCACCTGTAGTCTAGTGGTTAAGGCGCTGACCTGACACCAGATAGGGCGTGAGTTCAAGTTTATATATATGTGTGTGTGTGTGTGTGTGCGTAAAACTTGAAAGATGTACTATTCATGATTCCAAATAAGGATGAAACAGGTGTAAAATTAAC
>JAKXYG010000042.1:0-15000 GCA_025895645.1 Cardicola forsteri | reverse complement strand
CCACCGTAGCCAGTACCAAGTTCAGTTGAGAAAGGACGAGGATTAGTAACCTGGACCCTGCTAAAACTACATTGCTACAATTTCGTAAATTACTTGCACGTGATGCCAACGATTCTGAGAATTTAAATAATCTTTGTAGAGTTCCAATTTCTAATGATGGTAATATCCCTGACCGTTATTCCATGTGGCGCATTTCGGACCAGATGCTCCCAGGCATCTACACTACAGAAACCGATTGCATAGCGGTATAACTGAGCTTCCATTTTGGCCGGTATGTCCAAATTACTTAAAAGGTATCTTAAAGTATACGTATAACATATGTAGTCATTGGGATAAGGGAGATAACCTTGCCAAAAAATCAGGTGGCATCGTCAATCTTTGCACTGGCGCCATTTCAAGGATGCCGTCTACCAACCAACAAATTTCGTTTTTCTTCCATATTTGTTATAATTATCAAACCATGCTAATGATCCTGAGGATTTGAGTAATGTTTATAAAGTTTCAATTTCCAATGATGGTGATATTCCTGACTGTTAGTCCTCCACGTGGTGCATCCTGGACTAGGTGCCAACAGGCATCTAGACTAATAACAGCAGGGTCCGAGTGCACAGCGGTATAACTGGGCTTCCGCTACGGCGGGTGGGTGCAAACATACACCCAGGATACTTAAAAGGTATCTAAAGGTATACGTATACCATATGTAGCCCTTGGGCTAAGGGAGATAACCCTAACAAAAAATCAGGCGGCCTCATCAATCTTTGCGAACAGTGGCGACGTCACAAGGATGCCGTCTACTAGCCAAGAAACTTTGTTTTTCTTCACGTTTGTCTACGCTTATCAAGCCATCGAAATCGATCGTTCTACATGTCGTATAAATATGGGAAATAATGAAGAGGTGACCACGTCACCAACCAAAATGAAAAATGAATGAAGTCGATTGTTTCATATGCCGGGGTGGTCTAGCGGTATAGCGCTCGATTTGGACCTCGGTGGGCATCAGGGTTCGAATCCCACCACTGGCCCACTAAATTTCGGGTCCCACGTTTGGCTTCGCTAAAATGTCCACTGGTGAAAGGTATTTCTCGCTAAACATTTAAAATAATCAACATTAAAAAGAGATAGGAAGTGACATTTACGTTACCAACTAAATCAATAAATTAATGAACCATTCAAAACCCAATACTAGGCATGAGCCCCTCTCTAAGGATGTGCTAAAAGCATGCGTTTCCCGAAAAAAAACCCCGAACAACTAATAGTACTAATACAATCAAGGCGCTTACAACATTTGTATCCATCTGTTGGAAATAAGGCTGTTATTCGATGGGGGTGGGTTGGGATTATTCTAGTTTGTTTTCAACAATTACCGCTTTCATTTGTTTTTGTAACTGTCAAATGCTTGATAGTGATGATGGTGTTAGTAATAGTAATGATAATAATAAGCAACTTTTTGCATTCGTTTGTTTACAAAGTCAAAACAATGGGCTATACGTTTCGGTTACATGCTTTCAACATTTACAAATGGTTTTAGACAACCAACATGAAATTTAATGTATGTGCTGTTTTCGTCATTATCGTAATACTGGAACATTAGGCACATTGGCTAGGTTATCCGATCTTAAATAATTTTCTAGTGTGTCACATGGTCTGACGTAGTCGCTTTAATGGCTTAATAATTATTACAAACGGAGAAGAATAACGATGTTGCTTGACTGGTAGACGGTTGTCCTATATTTCTCTGGTCTATCTCTCTAGCCCAACGGCTACACGTGCTATACGTCTTCTTTGAGATACCTTTTACATTGTTCTGCTTGTACTCATCGATTAGTTATACCGCTGTGCACTCGGATCATGACGTATTAATCGATAATAGTCAGGCATATCAAATCGTCATCATTATTAGCGTTCGACAATCAAGTCACATGATTTAAATATTTTTTGTTATTATCGATTTCTTATATATATATATATATATTGACGAGTATTTAACTACTGACAAATGTTAGTAGTAGTATGTTCAATGACCTATTCGAATGTGGATGTTTATACAATTTTGAATGTGACAATACTTGATGAATTCTAACTAATTTATTGATAGATTGAATGAAACACGACAGTTATATTTTGTTTATCAGAATGATAAATATTTATTTTAACTGTTTGTATGACGACACTGTATATACATTGAATACGTTTTGATTGATGCTAGAATTGTGACTAATATCTTAATAGTATAATGTGTGGGTGAGTGGGGAGAGCTGATCAATATGCAACAGTATCCCTATTCATTATTTGCCTAATTCGCTTGTCTTCTCTTTTTTCCAAAATTGCTTGTGATTAACGTTTGTTCGATTTCCTTTAATTAAATTTTTGTTTTGCGTGTTTTCATGACCAATGTTAAACATTTTGGCGGTGAAGGTAGTTTGAAGTAAGCGCAGTTTCTGTTTAGAATGATACAAGTATTGTTCCACATTGGTGTGTGTGTGTGTGATATTTCAATACCTTCAGGATACTAATGATCCTGAGGAAGCTGAGTAATGCTTAACCAAGTCCCAATTTCCAATGATGGTGATATTCCTGACTGTTTGTCATCCACGTGGTGCATCCTGGACTAGGTGCCAACAGGCATCTAGACTAATAACAGCAGGGACCGAGTGAACAGTGGTATGACTGGTTTCCTGCTTTAGTGGGTGCATGCAAGTTGTCATTAAGGCGGCCTCGTCAATCTTCGCGAACAGTGGCGATGTTACAAGTATGTCGTTTAGGTTCCTTTACTATTCTTCCACGTTTGTTACGCTTATCAAACCGTCGAAGTCGTTCATTTAATACGTCTTATAAATATTAAAAATAATGAAGAGGTAAACCCACGTCACCAACCAAATTGAATCAATCAATCCATTCCTTCCTTGATACAACTGTGATGAAGTGTTTCAAATGATAGGATTTGTAGTTGCCATCATAAAACGTTTATTATTTTTCGTTCAAAACGTTTGTGCTCTGAAGAGGATGGGCCGATATAAGATTGTCCCGTTTCGGTTTTGAAGATTGTGCTTGTCGAAGATTGGAAATTGTATTCGGATTTCGCCAATTTCTGCTTTCACTTTTTTCCCTAGTATCAATGAAATCGTGTCCATCATTACGAAACCGCTTTTGCTTTAAAAATAGGCATAAGGCAACAAGACAACAGTTGCAAGCCAAAAAAAAACAAAGTCTCATACTTTAAAAAGATTGTGGAGTAACCACATTATTCCATATATTCAAACATTGTGTCAAAAGTTTTATTTGATCGCCCATGAGACAGTCATTTCAGTTAGGTCGTCCCAAATGGTTTTCTGTGGTCTACCCCAACCTTTCTTTTTATCATCATCAATTGTCTATTCCAAAACTGTTCTTGTTGATCTTTCGGACGCTACACGTAGCATTTGACCGAGTAATTGTCTAATTGTAATTGACAAGAGTTAGTTCTTTTCATGAGCTCATTGTGTTGAACTGTAGTTGCGCCGGGCAATCATTATAATAATTTTAAAAACACTACATTTGATCCATCGGTTGTTCAATAATCGAAATTTTTTTGGAGTGACAAAAGCTATTGACACCTATTGCCACGCATATGGTTGGTTCATTGTGTGTAATAATTTACAAAAAAAATTGAATTCTATTCAAATCTAGTTAGGATAAATGTACGTTGTACGTAATGCTGCAAACCTAGTTACAATTTGAAGGGTATGTTTGGATTTGCTAATGTCTAATTATCAAGATAACAAATAGTACACGATGGGAGTTTATGACACCATTTTGCGTGTATGTGTGTTGCCAATGCATTGACAATGTGTAAGCGTTGACATACGACAAAACAGTTGCGTATTTCATAACTAACATTTGAATTATTTTATTTTTGAAATAGAAAATTACTTATTACATAATTTTGTATATACGTTGAATTGTTTGCGCGCGCATACACACACACACACAAACGCTGTCATTTTTCATTTCGTTAACTAAAAATTAGAAATTATCATGCTGATAATAGTATAGCCTTTCAATTATGTATTTGGGTTATTAGCATTGAATAAAGTATGTGTACAAAATTTCTTCAATATAATTTGTAGTAAGTGGACATTCAGTACAGTTCTCAACGATGGAATGCCATCTAGCCAACTTGGTCATTCTTGTACATTTCTTACAAGTATTGCAATCCTGTTTGTTTTCCCAATCTTAAAACACCTTTTTGTAAGAGATTATCTCATAGAATCAACCAAGGGAAAAAATTGCGAAAGAAGGAGCCAATAAGAGTCAGATAACCTGTTGTGAGTGTGTGATCACTGGTAAGTTGGGGGCATGGAAAAGTTTCAAAAAAGTATGACCAAATTTGCACAAATCGTATAGTGCTATGTAAATATTGATTTTTCCACCTTATATACATTTTCAAGATCAAACAATTCCCCTTTTGATAGAAGAATGCACCAACGTGACTCATACTCACTCACGGAGGTTGACCAATAGGATTTTTTAAAATTCTTTTTCCCTTGGTTGGTTTTATCATCTACTTAGGAACTTCAATAAGTAATTATGAATAATTTGGACGGTCCTTTTATTTATGCTAAACCCTCCCCCTCAAGTTCAAATGAATTACCTGATTGGTCGTTTGATTACTTACCGTTCGCAGTTAATGGAAATCACTGGAAGCATACCATTAACATCTAAAGCCAGTATGCATCTCAACGGTCAAAGTTTGTTTTTGTAATGTTTGCAACTAACGCCATTGCAAAATGAGGCGAGAGCAAAAAAATGTGCATTAAATAGTGCTCAAAATATCCAATTACAGCTTAACTAGAAAATAAACCAATCAGAGAACAGAACCCACATTCCAATAAAATTTACTCAAATTTCAACCAATAAAAAACAATTAGAAATTGTATGACGTACAACAATTACCAATATCTGCACGAGAAACGCATGCCTTTCAGCAGTGGACATTTTAGCGAAACCGAGCGTGGGCCGGTGATGGGATTCGAACCCCGATGCCCACCGAGGTCCGAATTCAAGCGTTGTACCGCTCGAGACCACCCCCGCAATTTGGGCGACAATAATAACAACATGATGATGACCGATGTGAATACGTGTACATTGAACATTCTTCTTATTCCTTTTTAGCAAACACTTCGATCGAATTGGAGGGTTTTGCAACGGAAAATTGTTTCTTCTTGTTGCGCAAAGTTCCCGAATCGGGCAAATATCAGCTGTTTAAAAATCCAATACTTGTAAGTTGCATTTATTTATTGTTGCATCTTTGTTGGGTTTTTTTTTGGACAATATTCATCCATTCATTTTGGTTGGTAACATTATTTATATTGAAAGATTGACAAGTGTAACAAACGTAAAATTATAAAGATGTTTCTTGGCATCATTTGTAACGGCGCCTGATTTCTTGTTAGGATGCGAATTGAAGTTGAGGAGGGATAAGTAAAGTTTGTTGGCTAGAACACTGCTTCCTTGAGACGACACCAGTGTTGACAGGAATTGACAAGACGATCGTCTTTAGGTTTGATGCCGGTTGACGCATCCATAAACCTAACCGACTGTCTATGGTAAACAGTTGCCTTGAGACACCTTTTAAGCATTTTGAATGTATGCTAGCACCTATTTACTGAACGCGAATACAGTGAAAGTCCAGTTATGCCACTGTGCACCCGGTCCTTGTTGTTATTAGTCTAGATGCCTGTTGGCACGTAGTCCAGGATGTGTACCACATCTATGTCCATAAAGCCCTTCTGGAGATATGGAAATGGGATTATTACCATCGTTGAAAATTGACATTTTATGAACATTGTTCAAATCACAAACATTTTTCTTGACGTTAAGTTATTTTAATGCAAAAGTTGACCGTTGTTTTATGTTAGGTCACGAACTCGAGTTAATCAAAAGTATGACTAATTGTTTGAGTCTAATGCTGATATTCGTGACTGTTTGTCCTCCATGCGGTGCATCCTGGACTAGGTGCCAACAGGCATCTAGACTAATAACAGCAGGGATCGAATGCACAGCGATATTATAACTAGACTTCTGCTACGGGGGATGGATGCAAGCTTATATCCAGGTTACTTACAAGGTATATTAGGGTCTGTATATACCATATGTAGTCTTTGGGCCAAGGAAAGTTTTTGCGCCATCACAAGGATGCCGTCTACCAGCCAAGAAACTTCGTTGTTTGTCGATGTTTGTAACGTCTATTAAGCTATCGAAATCGATCGTTTGTTATGCCGTACAAATATAGAAATAATGAAGAGGTAACGTAGTCATCAACCTCTATGAATTTACCTTGTTTTTTTAAAGCATTCATTATGTACCATGTGTTAATCTATATAATGAATATACATCTAGTGAGGTATTACAGCTTATATCAATAATAATAATAATTATTATTATTATTATAAATGGTGAACCCTAGACTTAAGGTCACATTTAGTCCAAATAATGGGGACTTTATTGATTAGAAAATGTAACGAATACTTTAATAATAAAAGAATTTCAGTTTGTTTTTAATTAATTCGAATTTTGAAAACATTTTAGATTGAATTTACACACTATTTTATCGTTGTTTTGATTGCAATGTTGTTGTAAAAAACATTGCCTAATTGAAAATACAAAAACACTTTACAAAAATCATACACGTGTTTAAATTTTATTTTCAATTTACATGAGAATTTGGAAAATATGACGTGTTGATCCATTTTTCTTCAATGTTTCTCATTCTATTAATGGATGTTGTTTACTTACATCTTTTTAGTGTTTTCTTTTTCTAATGATATTCCGGTGCGTTTACGACTATGAATGATCAATCATTTGCAAAATGATTATTTTATTTTCGAACTTGGTCGCTTTTTCGTTGGTCACGTGATTACCTGTCGGCTTTTGTGGTTTTCTCCGCCGAATTAGAAATGAACCGATATAGTTAATCCTAAGCCTCGATAAATGATGGGGAGGGTTTGGGGCAGGATGAGCATCCAGCAGTAAATGCTTCAAATGGAGTCAATACAAAATTAAGTAGATAAAATTGACTACAAACACCAACGATTCATAAGAGAGGGATTGTTTTGTTAGAGTTATCGTGCCTTAAGTGGATGACTCTATATAGACAGTCCGAGTGCATGTCTCCATCCATTCGCCATGGCAGATGTCGAGTTATACTGCTGTACAGTCGTCGGCTAATCCATGCTAGTCTGAGTTTGGAATGTTCGGTAGGGAAACAGGTTTATTACTATTATCAGAACTTGAAACTCTATAAACACTACTTAATTGAGTTATTTTTTGTACTTTTGAAATAATTTAATTTTCCATTGGACTAATTTTTATGTGGATTAACTGTATAGGCTGGTTGTTTGTAAAATGGAAATTTTTGAAAACCCCTTTCGATCTGAAATGGATGGAGCAACGCAAGATGGTTGTATTAATTTTTTAGCCTTGAAGATTGTGTTCAAAGTAATAAAAATATACTTAAATATCGGAATTATATATTTTCACAAATTTAAATTGCCTTATTGTGTTTTTATATTCGTGGTGTCCGTCTGGCTATTTATTTAGCCTCCCATTTTGTGGTGGGGCAAAGTGTACGGCTATTTCCGCAAATCGGTCGAAAAAGGCGGATCCGGCTTCTTTCTCCTACTCCAATCGTGTACTGCTCTAATTCGCTTTCGTTGTGGCACGTGCGACGAATTGGGCCGTTGGGAGACGATTTTCAATGCCGGATTTGCCCAATTTCGCGAACCCAAAGCGACGTTCGAAAGTTTGAGTACGTGTTGTTTTGTCGCCTTGATGACGTACAGTCCGTTTAGAAAAAAAAGACTTATTGTTACTGTTGAATTAGGCTGATTGACATGGTCTTAGACGCTTGACTGTACGTCTACAACAACGATGAGTACCACTCCCTATCCGAACGTTGTCATAATTATTTTTGATTGTAATTATTGATCAATAATATTAAATGGTTTTGAAAAATTTATCAGGGTATTGGTGATTGGTTAAGATATTGCTTAACGATTGACCAACGTGGTTATGCAGTGAACAGCCAATAATATTCATTTATATTTCTACACTTGATTAGAGTAGTAAATGTTGTTCCAATTCCCGATAATAGTACTTTCAAAAAATATAAAGGTTATTGGTTGAATAGACTTGGCGTATATTGGAATAAATGTAAATTTTTATCAAATAAACGATAAAAATATAGTAAATGACAGCAAGCAATTTATAATAGTAATGTCAGGCTCCTAACTGTGTTGAACTTGCTTCGTCATGGATCAGTAAGGCGACATCATCTAATTACTGATATTGTTTGTCTAAGCAATTCAATTATCTATAGCTAGGGTTGGTTTGAGTGAAAATGTTTATTGTTCAGGCATGTGAACTTTGGCGTGTGAGCGTTTGTCATAGTTACCAAATTATTAACATTTTAATGTAACATCTATTTTGTACAAGGTTGTGAAAAGTTCGATTTTTCGAGTGTGTTGTATCGTATATGTTTTTGTATAATTATCTTATTCATACTTTAATATAGGTGCTGAATACAAAGCCCTGTTTATGGGTGTTGAAATTCAATTATTCAATTATCAATCAATGATTAAAATGTGATATTTTAATTGTGTGCTTCTATACTACATAGATAGGCTTGTGATTGTATCAATTGTGATGAAAGCTACTTCTACTGAAGTATCTAAGTCAATAACCATATATAATAATAATAATCAGCTTGACAAGATATTGAAATTGACAGATATACATCAACTTGGAATACATTAACTACTTATCTTCTTCTTTTCCCTCTTATGGAGGGTCGTCGTTTTCTCCATTTAGTTCTGTATTGAACCAATGTGAAGCATTATGATTAAGTTTTTATTACTGGATGCCCTTCTTGAAGCTATCCCTCCTCCTCCTCCTTTATCCAGACTAACCAAATTGACTTATTTATGATCCTCTCTGAGCGAAATTAAACAGTAACTACCTGGTTTATTTGTTGATACACTAGACGAAGAATTCAACAAAAACTTGACAAACATTCAAGACCAATGGAAGCGCACCGAATCGATTCTCGAATTGTTGCGCCAACTGGACATCAATTGTTTAAAAGAAATGGAAGCGCGCGACTTTTTGTGCGCCGTCCTGATAAACAAACGTCTGGGATTGGATTCTGATTCGACGTGTCCAAGTCACGCAAACGCCGACAGCGCCAAGCCGATGTCGTCATCGGGCGGAGTCGACAGTCGATCCAATTCGACGTTGGCCGTTGGTGGTGCCAATCGGTCCGTCAAAACGACCGAAATTTTGTCGGCCAATACGTTTGTAGCCGATTGGGATGCCGACTGCGATTTGCAGCAGAAATTTTCAATTTTTCGCGAATATTGTACGTTTTCGTTTGTGTGCTACTACTACTACTACTACTACTACTAGTTGGAATGTGTTTGGACGAAGCCGAACGCGTGGGCCCGCATTTAGTTTTACCGGCGGTGGGGAATTCAACCCCCCCCCGATGCTAATTTCGGTTTGAGATGAGCGCTATACAGTCAGACCATTAGGGTACATTTCAATCGTTATTTGTTTACAAGTTAAAGTTGGGTTTTCAGTAAGTGCGATGCTAATACCCAAGCACTCAGAATAACGTTGCAGGGACTGAGTGCACGGCGGTATAACTGGTCTTCCACTTCGGTGAGTGGGCGCAAGCATACACCAAGGTAGTAGTCGTTCGACTAAGGGAGATAATTTCTGATAAAAAATCAGGCGGCCTTGTCAATCTTTGTGAACAGTGGCGATGTTGTTTTTAAGTGACGTTTGTTGTACTTATCAAGTCATCGAAGTCGACCGTTTTATATGCCACGTTTAAATATGGTAAAGAAGTGACCACGTCACTAGCCAAAATAAAATGATAAGTGTATAAGTAAATTGTGTGGAATTGGTTACTTAATTGTAATTGAGTTTTGTAGATTAAATGAATAATGTTCAACAGACTACTTAATTTCTGTAAATTTTGTTTTATGGATGAATAAATACAATATTCTTCTTATTGATTTGGAGATAAAAATAAAATTTTAAACACAGTTGAATAATTATTTTAAAGTTACATTTGGGAGAAAAATAAAAACGATGAATTTTGAATTAATATTTGATTAATTATTTGTGTTCCACCAACATAGTCAACTATTTTTGCCACATTTTATCTAATATACATTTTTTGCATATTTCTTGCATTAAAATAAGGCCAAATTATATTCCAATGGCAAGTTTTGTGGTTGTATACATGCATCTTATTTTTTGTAGTCCATTTTAAAATACTTTAACAAACTACGACAAGATGCGTTTTCATTTCGGTTTCAAAGTTTATCCGGTAACAGTTGTAGCCCGTGAAAGTGGTAACAACAGCTGCATTCCAGCACCGATTGAATGCATTTTTACTGAGTTATTTCTAGTGGTTGCATCCTGGACTAGGTGTTCGTGAACATCTCAGTCCAATAGTAACTGGGAACCGAGTGCCCAATCCTATAACGATGCTTCCGTTTCGGCGGGTCAGCATACACCCAGTGTACTTAAAAGGTACTTCAAGGTATGCACTAAAACCATTTGTAGCGTTTAGGCTGTACAAGATAAACCTGACAAAATATCAGACAGCTTCGTCAATTTTTGACATCAATAGCGCAGAAAGCGCAAGAAAGTTTGTCATTCTCATAAGTTTGTTACGCTTATCAAGCCATCGAAGTCGATCTTTCAGTATTCTTGGCTTGATCAACAAAACAAATGTAGGAGGATAGCGACATTTTTTTGGCTGGTAGACGGCATCCTTGTGACTGCGCCATTGTTGCCAAAGGATGACGAAGCCGCCTAATTTGGGCAAACAACCGCGAAGAACTGATAACACGACCCAGATGATGTTTTTGCTGTTACTATTATTTTGTTGCTCCATGATAATTTTTAAAGTAAATGGGTTTTGTAACAATAATATTAATAACCATAATACTAATAATAATAATAATAATAATAATAGTAATAATCATAAGATCAAATACGAAATATTCAAAATTTATATGCCAATATAGTGTGCACCATGTTTATTTTACATTTTGCTCCATTTTTCGTACCAAATATTTATCATGATTTATCAATTATATAAATTAATATTTTTTACGTCTTAGGACGGCTTTTTTGATTATTGCACCACTACCATTTCTTCGGGGTTTTAAAAAAATTGTATTCACGTCTATACAATGTACAGTTTGTTTTTTGGTTTTAATATATGCAACCGCTGGTAGCTGATTAAACTAACTAGGGGAAAAGTAGCGAAACAACAAGAGTTAGATAGCCCCTTTGGCGAGTATGTAATCACAAAAGTTTCTCAATGTGTGATCAAAGTTGCACGATTTAGTCACACGACAACGCATTATACAAATCGTACAGTACTAGTTAAATATTGATTTTTCCATTATATACATTTTCAAGGTCAAACAATCTCCTCTTAATAGAAAAATGCAACAGTGTGATTCACGAAGGTTGACCAATAGGATTTTTTTAACAAAAAGACTTTTCTGAACTGTTGATTTTATGGACTCGAATTACAAAGTTACATGATGTTCAAATTTGAACAGATGTCAAGAAATTATGATGAATGAAGGACAGTTTTCTTTGTAATTATCCGTATGAAATAGAAAACCGGGTTGTTAATGAATAATTTCGACGGATACATTGTAGCGCGCGAACTCAGTCGTTTTATTTGTACCAACAGTTCGATTGCTTATTGGAGGGGTGTAATTAATATTTAAAGTCTGCATATCTCAAGTGTCGTTTATTAAGTACACGTTATGAAAATTGATGATCTTGGGTGATAATAACCGGTGGTGTTTATCTCCCGATGATGAGTCAGGAGTATTACTGTGATGTGAACTACAGACTACATACAATAAGTCCTTGTGAAGTTGGAAGAGATGTTAATAACAGCAACAGTTGGTGTCACTTTTCCGTTAGTTCCAAGTTCGCACAGCATCCCGAATTCCTATACAAAGATGTTGTTGGATCTCAATTGAACTTTGGGGAAGGGGAGGCATAAATGAACTTTCTTGGTTAGAATTGGGGGTTGACTCCGGATAAGGAGCTGCAAACCTAACCAGCTACATATGGCAAATGGATACCTTGAAGTGCCTTTCAAGTATCTTGGGTTTATGCTAGGCATCCATTCAGTGAGCGGAGAGTCCAGTGAAAGCCCGCTGTACGCTCGGTCCCTGCTGCTGGAGTATGAATATTACCATAAGTGGAAATTGAGACTGCATAAGCATTAGTCAAATTATCAGGATTATTAGCATCTCAAGAAGTCAAAACAACCTTTTATTACTTTGTGCCACGGAAAAGCCGAAATTGATATTGAAGTCAGACTTGAAAAGGCAATGTCAGTCTTCCATAGACTCAAATCAATATGGTCATGTTCTTCTATTCGCCTGAAGACAAAACTTTGTTTGTACGCATCAATAATCATTCCTATGGCAATATATGGGAGTGAAACGTGGAAGAAAACGGACAAAATTGATAAGATGATGGACAGTATCTTAGAAGTATTTTAAAGATTACCTGGTGTGATCACGTTTCAAATGATGAGATCATGAGAAGAACTGACTCTCGTTTACTACATGACATCATTACAATTAGATAAAGAAAATTACCGAAAGACCAGCAAGAACGGTTTTGGAATGGACAATTATAAATGGTAAAAGAAAGGTTGGCAGTCCACAGAAAACTTGGCTAAGAACTATTCAAAAAGATCTAATTGAAATGAATGTTTTATAGGGGGAACAAGCAAAACATTTGGCAGAATGTTCAAATACTTGGAAACATTTTGTTGTCTCATGTTGTCTTTGAATTACGATACTTGGCTGTTGTTATTTTTTGCTGTAATTGTTGTCTTATTGCCCCATGTTCATTTTTTAAAGCAAAAGGGTTTTGCAATAATAATAATGTATGGGGCACGTTGATGCATTCATCTATGGAAAGGTAGCTTGTATATAACATGAAAATGTGTGATTTAGCTAGACTCCGACCTTGGTGAGCATGGGTTTGAGGGCCACTTTGGGCACTAAATGCGCGCTCTCACCTAAATGTCTACACAGTCAAAAAATGGCAATACACTAAATGTTTAACTTGCATTGTTGTATCAACAATGAAATAATAGGACTAGAAAAAAGAAAAATTAAATGCAACATATCAACATTCATTGTACTTCAACACACGATAGCAGTACAACAGATTGTGCACAATTGTGCATTTTAATGGTTACATTTTGACATTATCGGCTATAGACTGCCGAATGTGTTGTTTATACGATGCAAAATATGTAAAAGTGCAATTGTATTATTTTATGCCAAATTGTTTTTATTCACTGATAATAATAATTATTATTAATTAGAATGGTTTAGTAAATACGATAAACAAAATGTGTACTATTTAAACTGGCTGTAACAACAAATTTGGGGTTATGTTATCGATTCCATTGTTTGCGAACAATCTAACAGTATGCGACTTGTTTGACGGGGGAAATGTATTTTTTCAACAAGCGAATTATGTTGGTCAATTGCAAGTCGGGTGGTGGGGACATCCGTATACGGATTTGAGTGGTGTAACGGTACAGCGCTCGAATTTGGACGTCGGTGGGCATCGGGGTTCGAATCCCACCGCCGGCCCACTAAAATGCGAGCCCACGCATTCGGCTTTGCTAAACAATGTCCACTACTGAAAGGTGTTTCTTGTAAAACATTTAAAGTAATAAACATAAAATAAATAAATAATAATTCTTGTGAAGTGATGATGATATTTCTGACTGTTCATCCTCTACATTTTGGACTAAGTGCCTACAGCGATGTAGACTGTTATTAACAGCAGGGACTGAATGCGTAGCTGTAAAACTGGGTAACAAACATATAGTCAGGGTACTTAAATGTCATCTTAAGATATATGTATGCCATATGTAGTCCTTGGGTTATGGGCGATAACCCTGACAAAAACCAGGCAGCTTCGTCAGCTTTTGCGAACAGGCTAAAAACTTCATTATTCTTCTACGTTTGTTATATGCTATACCAATGTAGAATGAATCTACGCGTTCAGTGAGTGGCACACTTTGTGCCAAGCAACATTTCCACTTGCTTCTTTTCTTCTAAATCAATAATTTGGCGTGTATTTGCATTGTCCAACGAATATACAATTTTAGTCATGTATATTGTGTGCCATTTTCAGTTTACCGTCTTTCTTTCGCCCTACTTGGTGGATCAACGACGCTGTCGCGCAGTGCATCCGATGTGGATGATCGCAAGCGTCCCGTTTCCACTTCGGTCAGGAAACACGACACGTTTAGCACGCCAGACAATTATAAATGTGAGTTTTTTTTCAACCAATTGGATTGATTTTCTTCAGTCATAGGGACTCAGATGGGCCGTGTCATAATTAATACATTGAAATTGATTGACTTCCATCGCATTACTTAAGTATATTAGGCACATCAACAATTTAATTAAAAAAAACCCTTAAACATCACTTTAGTAGTACTAATAATTAAAACAATTAAAAAAAATTTTTTTTTTACAAATAGCATTATCCAATTCTCGCTTAGACAAAAAACTCAGAATTTACGCGTTTAGACAAGATAATAATACTACTATATTATTTGCTTAAAGATAGATTATATTATAAAATATGTAGATAAATACAAAATGGATATCATCAAATTTACAACTTTTGTAGTTTAACGGATAACCATGGTTTTTTATAATATCCTTCAAACTCTTCGGATAGGAATCGACCAAATTATTCATATAATTTGGTGTAGTTTGATATTTCAAAACATAATCGATTTTTTCTCTAAACGTCCGATTTATCTTTTGTTTAAGATAACTTACAAAATTTTTAATTACATTGAGGTTGGAATGCTAATGATCCTGAGGATTTGAGTAATGCTTATAAAGTCTCAATTTCCAATGATGGAGA
>JAKXYG010000269.1:0-94178 GCA_025895645.1 Cardicola forsteri | reverse complement strand
ATTTTAAATTATACAAGAGCTTTTTCAACTGAATTTAGCTGGGGTGTTGGTAAATATTTGTGCCAAGTTAAATTACAGAAAATCGGGGCCGAGATCTTAGTTTGATTTCATAGCAATGTTTGATTTAATTTATAAGGATAACAATTATATTTTTAAATATGCACTTAACGGTGATTTTGATATGTCTGTTTTTATCAATGGTGCTTTGGAAATATATTAAAAAAATTAACAAATCTAATGTATTATTTACTAATTTCAGTAAACATTTATTACGTAATATTCAACATAAAAAGTATTTATTAGAATATGTACATTGAAAATGGTCAAACACAAATAAAACTGAGTGTCAGTGCGAAGTAGTTTCGGCAAATATTAATTTTATTTCATTTGTTTTATTTATTTTTATTATTTTAAACATTTTGACAGGAAACGCATTTTTCAGCAGTGGACATTTCAGCGAGACCACATTTAGTGCTAATCGTGGGATTCGAACCCATGCTCAATCAGATCCAAATCGAGCGCTGTACCACTAAATCACTGCGGCACAAAACGAGACGACAATGATCACTCCCTATACGCCGACCTCCACAAATCAATTCATCCGGCAAAACAAGGAGAAAATTTATTCATATTTAATCAAAGATAAACATCTACCATAATTCGTGCATTCTCTATTTAGCAAGATATTGAACCAACTCATAAAGAATAAACTGTTCTTAAATCTTTCAAATATTAGTTAATGTGTTTTGATGTTCTTACCCCCAAAAACTGCTTGCTAGTCATTTTGCATAAAATTTTACTTTCTAAATTATCTTTTTTTTCTTCTTTTATTCCATTTTTTGCATTCTACGACAAAGTATTTAAGCTGACAGTAATTGTAATTAATTGTTGTTTGGCTTAGGAAAAAACGTTTTAATTTTAAGTGACATGGTGCAATCACATTTCAAATAATGAGATCATAAGAAGAACTAACTTTCGTTCACTACATGACATTATTACAATTAGACGAAGAAAATTACTTGGTCAAATTCTACATTTACCGCGCTTGAAAGACCAGCAAAAACGGTTTTTGATTGGACAATTGAAGGTTGTAAAAAAAAGGTTGGTAGACTACAAAAATAAATGTTCCAAACGGGATTAAACAAAATGTTTGGGAAAATGTTTGAATACATGGAAACATTTTATTGTCTTATGTGCGTTTTAAATTATGGGAATTTATTTTTGTTTTTGTTTGCTGTGATTGTTATCTTATTGCTGCATACTTATTTTTTAAAGTAAAAGGGCTTTGTAATACTAATAATAATAATAAATAATGTGTTTAAATACAATTAGGAATCAACATTGTCTATAACGTTTTTACAATCTTCAATTTTGTATCCTTTAATATTCTATTACTCATCTCTCATTTTCCTAGTTTATTAAAACAAGATTATGTTGTTTCAAAAAGATGTGTATCTTTGATGTCAAAATCTTATTGAATGATGTCGATAATAAACATTTTAACTCCTGTATGCAATCAGTATCAAGGACTGCAGGTAATAACACTTACTAAATACGTACAGCTCTAAACAAATCTAAAGATTTTGGAAAAATCAGGAGAACTTATTTGCACCTGAAATCCAAAACTAAACAATACAAATATTTATGCATGCCATACATATCCAGAGTATTAATCAGTCTAAAATCAAACAAAAATAAACTTCTAGCAAACCTATTAAAGTAAGAATTATTTCACGCACCCATTTATTTAAACTAATTTGGACATCCTACAGCATAATGTAACTGTGTTTTATAATGACTTATTCAAAGTATAGTAATTTTGAATTATATATTTTTTAAACCACATGTTTACTGTATTGATTATATTTATATTCATTATTATGACATTCTATATTTCATTTTGTTCCCATTATTTGTACTACCACTTTTTTCTGTAATTTTGTTGTCATTTATTTAATTTTATTGATAATGAAAATGTATTTCTTAACGCTAAATGTATTTCTAGTAATATATTAAAACTTAATGTAATAATAATAATAATAATAAGTTTTGAACTCCGCCTAGTTTGGACCAGAAATGATTCAATCTAGCCAGACCCAAATCTAGAGAAAGAAGGAGGGTTTGAGATCAAGGTTAGCAACCTGGCCTCTGTAAAAATAATAAAAATAATAAGAGGACGCCATTCCGGCAACCAACGGCAAAGAATTGATCGCATGTATCTGGATGACAGAGTTACACAGATGATAGGATTGAGTGAAAGCCGAAAAGAAGCTCAATCTTTGATTTTCAGAATCTCCAATACCAACGAGACTTTGTTGTTGTTGTTGTTGTTGTTTTTTTTTTTGTTGTAATTGTTGTCTCATTACCCCATGCTTATCTTTAAAGCAAAAGGGGTTTGTATAATATATATATATATATATATATATATAAATTTTAATTGCAGGCATTAATATTGAATTTAAAACGTAGGTATCTTGCAACGTGGATACAATTGACCAAAATATTTTTTGCCAAAGCAGAATAAACTAACCAAAGACTCAATATTGACTAGATAATGGCATTTTGTTTGGAGTTTTGCCATATGTTAACTGTTCTATAAATCGTTTTTTATTAAACGTTGAAACAATACAAAACTAAATAAAGCATGAATCTATATTGTTAATGTATTTTAAGCTGTCATTGCTAGGCGGGCGTTACGCAACACGTTAAGTGAAGGTTCATTCATCTTTTTGTCTCTTCTTCTCAGTTAAAGATTATTGGCAACTTGCTTTATTATTATTTTTAAACGCTTTCATTAATTGTTAACTGATTTAATATTGACCTTGATTTCAAATTTTTCTTCCGTGACTAATCCCCCTTTACCTCACCATTCATTTTATATTCTACCTGAGACAATTTGAGAACCGAGTACTAAACAGCGTTTTGGCCTACTCAGCTCGTGAACAATTCTAAATCATTTTTATTTAAAAAAAATTGTTTTACCAAAATTCCATAACAAAAGTTTTGAAAACTTGGCTAAATGCTATTAGATATATACGTTGATTTCAGTTTATTTAGCCTATGTAATTTAATCTTACTTTACTTATTTATTTATTTATTTTTGGACCAATATTACACACTGCTAATTGTATTGTATTTTTATAATTGTAAATATTTTTTTGTGTGCTGAAAGCTACTTCTACTGAAGTATCTAAGCCAATAACCATAAATAATAATAAATAATAATAAATAATAATAATAATAATAATAATATTAGATAAACAAATGGTTGTAATTTAAAAAGGAAATAAAACGTTGGTGTCAAAGTTGTCTAATGAGTAGGCCTGGATTTGGAATACAGACTTCCGTTTGGCTTCATGCTGACGAGGGCTTCTCATAGATCTTTCAAAAAATAATCATAAAGGCTATTGGTCCATTTCATGTTTCAATTTTGCTCCCTCTATTTTGATTGGTCCATATTTCCAGTCGGATGTAGTTTGGAGTGTTTTAATTGGTAAATGATAAAACCAACCATGGAAAAATGTTGTGAATAAAGGAACCAATAAGGTTTAGATAACATGTTGTGTGATTATGTGATCACTTTTAAGTTGGTAACAGGAAAGTTTCTAAAGGTGTAACCAAATTTCTACGAGTACTAGCTAAATATTGAATTTTCCACCTTATATACATCTTTAACTTCAAGGAAACACCTTTTGATAGAAAAATGCACAACGTGACTCACACTCACTCAAGAAGGTTAATCAATAGGAATTCTTAAAATTCTTTTTTTCCGTGGTTGGTATTAGCATCTACCACATTTTAATATTCCGAGTTTATGTTTCTACAACACAACATTTTACGTTGTAGTTACCTCATAATAAAATTTATTATTTAAAAAAAAATAATAATAATAATATTTTTTTTACATTCAGTTTTTTTAAATAAATATTTTTTTTAATATTTTTGTTTTTATACATTTTTGTATTAGAAATAATTAAATTATATTTGCTCGAAGTAAGGCGCGCGTCACGCCACACGTTCATTGGAGCGTTATTCATCCTTTTCCCTTTATTCTTTTTTTCAAGATTAATGGAGTGTTTTTGCATTGTAATGTAGAATTTGTTTTATTATTATTTTGGTATATTTTATAATTTTTGCTCGTTTTCTATCATTGTTAACAATGTTCCACTATCTACTTTGATTTTGTCTTAATTTCAAAATTTGTTTCTGTAACTAATCCCCCTTTACCTCACCATTCATTTCATATTTCCTTCCTGAAAATCTAAGATAATTTGAAAACCGATTACTAAAAGGCGTTTTGGCCTACTCAACTCGTGTTCAATCCTGACAATCCTGAACGACTTCACAACTTCACTTAAAAGGTTGATTCAGCTTTTTGCAAAAAATCTTCAATTGCTTTTAAAATTAAGCTAAAAATCATTTTTGCATAAATAATGAAAACAAAAATGCAGCATATCTGGTTAAAATAATTAAAAAAATTTATTTAATGTTTTTAAAATTTTTTGTGGCTATTTTCTAAAAGAATATAAAAAAACGTTTTTTGTTTGTTATAAGACGTTTTGTATAACATGTAAACAATAAAATGCACTAGTTTTTTTATTATAAAATATAATTAAGACGAATTTGGTTATTTGATAGCAAAAAAGCAGATTAAAATAGTCTTTTTAACAGTTTAATTATGAAAAATAAATTTTTATTTTTATTACTTAAAAATCTCTATAGGCGTATTTTATAATAATACAATTAAACAGTTTAAAAATGTATGACACTTTGTTTTGTAGTTAGTAAAACGCTGATTAAAAAAATTTTTATTTTGCATACAAAAATAAGGTACTATGGTTAGTGAACTGTGTACAAACGTATTTTTTAGTACATTAGAAGTATCTTATATGCAAAAGACATTATATTGGTTTGTGAAAATTATTACAAAAGCGACTAGAGAACAAATTATCTCAACCAGTAGTGTTTTTATTTCAAAATTTAGTAATATCCTTTAAAGTGGGTTAAACTAAAAACAGTTATATTTTTAACAATAGTCATTTAGTTGTTCTAATAATAGTTGTATCTGTTTTGTTTTTTTGTATAGTTAAACAATACATATATGAGTATATCTAAAATTAAAAATATTCAGTTTTAACTAATTGTTTGTTCAAAATTAGATTACTTATGACCTGACCAAAAGCAGCTGAACCAAATGTCTACAGAAAAGATAATCATATTCAATAGTTTCTATTTTATGGTGTATTACACGGCATATTATTCAGAAACCAAAACTATTAAATATGCTTTGTATTTTATGTTTTCTAGTAATAAATTATATTAACTCATGACCAGCAGAAAAAATAATGTTTTAATTTTTAAATCACACAAAGTTTAATTGTTTTTTTTATTACAAAATAAAATCACGAGAAGCATACTTTATAATAGTAAAATAAAACATATTTTATTATAATAATCAATTTTAATTGTAACTCATAAAATAAAATAATGACTTAAAAGGATTAATATTTTGATTACTACAATAGGATACTGCAAATAAACAATTTTGTACAAATTTAAAATTTTACGATTAATAATGGAATTTTATGCGACCAATATTTTATTGAATTTATAAAAAGTATAAAATGACTATTATATAGAAAATAATATTGTTCCATTTAAGTAGTTATATTTTTTAATAAAATATAAAAATATTTTTTAAGCTAAAATACAATTTACTTATGCCAGGAATACAATTGTTTATAAAAATAATTATGTGTTATAATCTCACAAAATTAATTTTAATTGTATTTAATTTTATTTTGTTTATACAAAAGATATAATTTAAACATAACACAGGTTAAAATAAAAATAATTATATTTATATATTAATTATATTTGTTTTGTTATTTTGTATAATAAAACGAAATACGCATAAGCATATTGAAAATCAAACAGTTGGTTATCCAAATCAATTTTTTTGTTAGAATTTAGGTAACATAAAACTATATCAACATTTTAACCAAGAGTATACCAAAACACCTAAGCCAACTGGTTACATAAGTGATTACATTTATTATACAATATTTTGTAGTAAATTATACAGAAAAAAACAATTTAGTAACCTTTGCATTTTTTAAAATATGTAACTCTATATTTTATGCTGATAATTTTATTCAATCTTTGATTATGAGCTAGTTGATAATTATTTTAAATATTTTATTAATAACAGTTTCTATTGGTAAAATTTTAATAGCATTTTATTTATTATTTAATATTATACATTGTGTAATTCAACCAAGTGTGTGTTGCTAGAATCGTTTGAGTTAATTAACCACATTTTAGCATGTATTTTTAATGGGGTTAAATATAATATACATATATTGCTCAATAGTTAGACTGTTAAAAAAAATTAGATTCTTATACGTAAGGATGTTGATTTAGTCCTATTGGTTACATTAGAACCCAAGTACAAATGATCAATTACAATTTAATCAATGATATGCAAGTAAAGTATATATATACGTATATATTACTCATAAGTAATTAACCATACAATCCAGTTAATAAATAACTCAAAAAACGTAATAACTTAACCAGAACATTTGTAACAACAACATAAAGTATAAAAAAACCTTATTTTAATTATAAAATATACATTGCCATGTATATATATATATATATATATATATGTAACTAATAAAAAAAAATAACAAGAACAAAAATTGAGTTAAATTATTATTATTTTAACCATTTGATTTGGAGTGGTGTTGATGAGACTGCTGATATATACTTGCTTTATCATACATTGAACAATAAACCGAATTTAACTACACAAATCCTCAATTTTATTGTTAAATGGCAATTAAATAAAGAATCTTTTTTAATATATGCTTATTTAATGCAAATATTAAACAAATAAAGTAGATCTGGATTAATATGATGTCACATGATATGGAGCATTGTCTTGTAAAACAGTAATGACTTTTGTGTGAGTGCCCTGCGTTTCATTATACAAACATTTTTTATAACTAAAACAGGTTGATTCTACTTAATATCAAACCATCATATTATTTGTTGAGATGGATATTTTTTTAACAACAGGAAGTTAAACCTTTTTGAAAATGTGTACCTAAATGTAGTTTATTAATAGCTTTGATGACATTGTCAGTGATTCGATTTTCCACTGTTACATTCTTTAAACACAAAAAAACATGGATATTAGTGTTTTTATCAAATGTAGTTGCGCTACCTTAAATTGGATTTGTTGTTAGTAAAAAATATGCTTTAATTCTTCTATTTGATGATTTAAATAAATAAGTATCCAATCTCTAATTTGTTATGGGATTCCCGTGACCAGAGTCGCTATAATTTTGTAACTAATTATTTATTATTTTTTAATTATGATTTATTTATATTTACCACTTTGAATGTTTCATACGGGAAACATCTTTCGGCAGTAGACATTTTAACAAAGCCGAAAGTGGGCCCGCAGTTAGTATCTGTGGCGGAATTTGAACTTGTGCTCACCCAGGTCCAAATCGAGTGCTGTACTGCTAGACCACTCCGGCATAATAAGGGCATAATCATAGACTTCCCCACTGGTAAAAACTACACGTCCAAGCGATCCCGATTAAGAATCGTCGAAGAGTTCAACACACCGAGGTGCAATGGCGAGTCTCCACCTGGGGTCAGAGCATTTGTGGTTACTCTGGTCTCGGAACCAAGTAAATAATTTATCAATAATTAAAAACCGTAACGTAACTAACCTAACTAAATTTTACATATAAATATATACAGCTAAAATATACATTAATTTCAAAAGTATAATAAAAATTACATCATCTTATTAGACCAGGGCATTGCTTGTGTTAATTGTTCAATGTTTTAGAGGATTTTAACAATTACAAGTTCACTTTATTTTGATAAATTTTTGTACCCAATTTTATAATATTTTTTAACAAATAATACATTAAAATTGGTTTCAGCTGCAATACCATTAAAACAATTTTTAATGTTAATATTCTTTTTTTAATCTTAATCAGAATTTTATGATGATATTGGTATATAATGTAAGTTTTTATAATATTTTTTACTTATACTACTAAGAAAATACTTAAAGAATGTTTTCATGCAACTTAGATGTACTTAATATGAATAAATAGTGACACAAAAACGAATTGATATTGATAGTTGACTGTTCATCTACTGTATACATTTATGGATTGTTTCTTTTCTAACAAATGCAAATAATTAATTGATATTTATTCCACTTAACATTGTCAGTTTATAAGGAGCCCATGCTATATTATTAACTGCTATATTACATTATAATTAAAAGTAAATACATTTAACAATTGTTACCTCAATCGATTTAAAAAAATATTTTTTACACTTTTGGCTACTATTTTCATTGTCAGTAGTCAGAAATGCCCATACTCAATTGGTCAACATCATCTCCTTTATCTCACCACGTGATTTGATAAAATAATTGGCACTCTACACTTCTTCATTTACATTGGTTTCATTTTATTAGCCAAAATGTTTTGGGTGCAAAATAAATCAAACAAAAATGTAATTATTCGTTTATTTTTACTCCTTTGAATGTTTTACAAAACGTTTGACAGAATCCAAACGAGAGCTGTATCACTGCACTACTACGCTTAATTGAAAAGTGAATTTAATTTATATTTGTACCAGGATGATTTGGGTAGATACGGGTTTGAATCCCACCACCTGCACTGCATGCAAACCCATGTTCGGCTTTTCTAAAGCGTCTACTACTAAAAGATGTTTCCCGTAGAACATTCAAAGTAGTAAAAACATTTTTAGTATGTACAAACGTGTTTGTTATTTGCAAAAAAAAACCAATTACAATGTAATAATAATTATTTTTATCAATTGTGGAATAAACAAAAAATGAAAAATCAAGTATAAAAATACAATTGGGACGGACTGTTGAAATAATTATTTTTTCGGGTTAAGTAGTGCATGTTCTACAGTACAATTTTGCCAGAATGTGTCAGCGGAGGCATCAAGTCGTGACGATTGAACGAATGTTGAATATACATGTCTTGTGTATTACTTTGGACTTGAGATGGACTGGCACACGTCTGATTAAAATCAGACAGTGGAATTGTGTTTTTTACCGATTTTCTGGTCATAATGTCGTCATTTTCACCGCCATAATCCTCCTCACCATCATCTTCGTCATCATCATCATCATCATCATCATCGTCATCACTGTTGTACAGCCCCATTTGTCTGAGTTCTTCGATTGTAATAGTTTGAGGCGAATCTGGATAGTAGTCATTTTCGTCATCTTCTGGTATAGCAAGCAAAACAATTGCTGACACTGGCAATGTATCCGATCTGCGATATTCTTTGTACAACGAAGACGGACGGACATTTGGAGTTTGAAATTGATCAGGCAAATATTCATAATTGATGATAGGTGCAACTGCTATATTGAATAGATTTATTAACAAAAAGTGTATAATTAAACACTTTTTTATTTATTTTCACTGCTTTGTATATTTTGACGGGAAAGCCATCTTTTAGAAGTAGACAATTTAGCGAAGCCGCATTAAGTACCGATAGTGGGAATCAAACCCGTGTCTACCGAACTCCAAATCAGTTTTTATACCACTAGACCACCCCGGCACAAAGTAAACTACTAGTAAATGTGCTTAATTGAATGCTTCATTATTATTATTGTTATTATTAACATTATTATTATTATTATCATTATAATAATAATAATAATTATTATTATTATTATTAACATTATTATTATTAATACTATTATTATTATTATTATTATTATTATTATTATTATTATAATTATTATTATTATTATTATTAACATTATTATTATTAATACTATTATTATTATTATTATTATTATTATTATTATTATTATTATTATTAACATTATTATTACTATTATTATTATTATTATTATTATTATTATTATTTATTATTATTATTATTATTATTATTACATGAAGCTTTAATATCTCACTAGAGATACATTCAGCGTAAAAAGTTCATTTTCACCATCAATAAATAAATAATTAATTACAAAATTACAAAAAAAGTAGTAGTACAAATAATGGGAACAAAATGAAATGAATGTAAATATAGTCAATACAGTAAACATGTGATTCAAAATTATTATACTTGGAATGAAACATTACAATTTATAACCATTGACGTGCGAAAATGGAAGCACTGTAATACTTTGTAGCATCCTGCTCTAGTTACTTATTTTGAACATTATTCGCAAAAATAATTTCTAATTACAATATACAATAACATCTATTCTTGCAATAAAGCATAATACCACCATTTACTAAAAGTTAAATAAAAAGCACATAATTTGTTAAATAAATAACTTTATTAACTAAAATACATGAATATGTAAAGAAAAAGTTACAAACTGTGTAATGTCAACAATTTAGGGAATATTCACTGTATTTTATAACTTCTGCTAGCTATTTTCAATCTCAGTCCATCAAGGTACCAATAAAATCCTTTGAAACTCGATTTTTTATAACACATACAATATTCTCTATAAGTAATACTTCATTTTACAACTTGTTAACCTACCCTTTAAAAAAACCAAACATAAAATTAATACACTTAATTCCGGGATGTTGAGGATCAAATGTACAAAGGTCCGTTTTTTGTTTAACAAGGTTTTTGCAGTCTAAATAGGTCAAACAGATAGTAAACTGTAAATTATAGTGAAAAACAAATTACTATTTTATTAATGTACCCCGGAGCATTATTTTAAACATTTTTAAATCCTTTGAAACATCTTGCTAAAATTATGACTACAATAATTACGATGAAAAATTCATTAATTTCTTACTGTTTTAGATTTGGTTTGTACGGAACCCTTTTTGTAACTCCAAACAATTAATAGCATATTATCCATGTAGATAACACACGAAAGCAACTTATTTTGCAAAAAATTAAAACCTTTAGCAAAATGCACACTACACTTGATTTTGGAATGTTGACTGCAAAATCCGTAAATAACAGCACACACATTTTCAATTCTATCTTCTTCCAAAATCGTTTAAGATAAATTTCATACTTTTTGGTAAACTCCATTAATCTGAATCTTTGTGTACAGCTAGATAGAATATAAAATATCCCAAATAAAATACTTTTTTTTCGCAATTTTATGCAGTTTTTGAAAATCCAGTATAAAAAATTTTCTAAATTTTCTTTGTTTACTTGCTTCAATTTTATTATTCAATTTCTTTTTAATTTTATAATAATAAAATGAACATACTTTTCGCTTGTAGATCCATTTAGTCCATTTATGTATAATTGGTTGGACGTTTTATTCACAAAAATTTTCTACACATTAAACACGTTTATTTTATGAATTTTCAAGATTTGCTAAACATCACTCCGTTTTTATCATAAAATTTGACCTAATTTAATTTTATTAACTAAGAAAAATTTAGCGTAATCCTATGTAAATTGATAGAATAAACCAGACAAATTACCACCAAATTTACCAAAATTTTCAAACTGGCCACATTGACCTTATTCATTAAATTAGATATTTTTTTATTGTACCGATTATTATCAAACAAAAGATTTTTAAAATTATTTATATTAAATTATTATTAAATTGTTTTCATCTGACCAATCAAATGTTTGGTGCATAATTCTTTGTTTATATAAGGCATATATTTTTAGAAAAAATAATATTTATTTTCAAAAAAATAATAATCTAAAAATTATAAATTTCTTTATTAATTAATTTAATAGATATATTGAAAATTAAAACAATTTAAGTTTTTAATTGCGAAATAACTTCAGTTTGAATATTGAAAATCAGTCATTGTTTTTATTATAGTAAATTAAAAAAATAACTTTTATTTACCAGACGAGTTTTATAAAATGCAAATTTTTTTATTTATTTTTAAAATGCTAAATAATGTATTCTAAAGACAAAAAATAAAACTTTTTATATGAATATGCAAATGGATCACTCCCTATTGTATAAGGCACAGTTACTTTATGCTGTAAGATGTCCAAATTAGTTCAAATAAATGCGTGGGTGGAATAATTCCTACTTTAATAAGCTTGTTAGAAGTTCAATTTTGTCTAATTCTGGATTGGTCAATATTCTGGATAAGTATGACAGACATGAATATTTGTATTGATTCATTTTGGCTTTCATGTGCTGTAATTTATTGTTCAATGATTTGTTCGGTTGTTCATGCATGAATATTTTGCAACAATCGTTTTTAGTCAAACAAGGGCCAATATCTATTGCCGTCAGTGGCATTCAAATCGCCCCAAAAGGGTAAAAATATTTAAACAATATTAGTGAAAAACTGCCATGTAGTGTATTTTTGTTTGAAGTGCCAGTTGCCTTGACATCCACAAACATACAGTGCTCGATTTGAATCTCGGTGGGCATCAGTTCGAATCCGACCACCGGCCCACCAAAATGCGGGCCCGCGTTCTGCTTTGCTAACATGTCCACTGCTGAAAGATGCGTTTCTCTTGAAACATTCAAAGTAGCAAACATAAAACATAAAAACAAAACAAGTACATAGACTGAACTCTACGTCCTTCATAAATTTGATAGCCAAGTTGTATCCATTAAGCTATAAAAAGTTTGTCAATACAAACATTAAAAATTTGTTATTTATTTGTTTTGTTTATTTATGTTTATTACTTTAAATGTTTTACGAGACATTTTAGCATTTTAGTGCCGGTGATGGGATTCGAACCCGTACCCACCCAGGTTCAAATCGAGCGCTGTTCCACTAGACCATTTTGGTACATTTATTATTATTATTATTATTATTATTATTATTATTATGACACTACCCTTTTGTTTTAAAATAAGTATAAGGTAACAAGATAATAGTAACAGTAGAACAACAAAGTCTCATAATTAAAAAAAAACGCATGGGGCAACCAACTGATTCCATGTGTTTGAATATTTTACCAAAATGTTTGTTTGTCAAGAAGTATACCTCTTTATATATGTGTGTGAGTGTGCTTATGAACTTACATAACAAGTCTTCCGATTCTTTCAATTTATAGTTAGTTGTGCAATTTTCAAATTCTGTCATTGCATTGTTTGTTTCCAATATCTAAAATTAATTAAAAAAATTTTAATTTATTTTAATTAATTATTTTATTTATGTTTACTACTTTGAATGTTTTGATGAGAAAGGACTTTCAGAAATGGCCCACGTAGGCCCAAATTTACTACCGGTGGCAGGATTCGAACTTATGACCAAGCAGGTCCAAATCGAACGTCGAACCGCTAGACTATCCCGGCACAACTAATAACCATTTTATAATTATTTTTAAATAAAATATAAAATACAATTTTGTATGTAAAACAAACCTTACAATGTTTCAAAGTTATTAATTCTATTTCCGCCGGAATTTATTATTCAAAAAAAACCGTTTAGATGAATAGCTATTGCTAAACATTACAGCATAATCAATTATGTACAATTACAATATTTATAGTGCATTATAACAAACTTTAAATTAACTTAAATTGTTTCAAAACAACGGATAAAATTGTCAAGTAATTTAAACACGACACTGTTATTGTTATGCGTATATTAAAATGAAAAAGTGATAATACTGAATAAAGTATTATTTTTGATTGATTTTATTAAACACTTATTAAAAATAAATAATAAAATTAACAATTATTACATTAACTGATATATAATACTCTACACTCGATTTTATTTATATAATAGCAAATATTTGTTCCAAAATTAAAAAAGGAACTGTGAGTAGTTGGATACTCTATTGACAACACGGATATAATCAGAATTGCTCAAATTTTAATTTGTACATTAGACGACGTAATAATTACATTTTGACAACGTTATTTGCTTTTAATTCACTTTACAAATTACAAACTGGTCCCACAATGCTACATTAACTCGGCCTATAAAGGATTAGAAATGAACCAACTTAGACAATCTTAATAAAGAAAGAAAGTTTGTAGCAGAAATGACATCCCGATTGTCAAACAATAACCCATACCAACATCATTATTTAATGGTTATTATGTTTCAATTTGGTTTGAACACAGAACCAAATAAAGTAAACTGACCAGAAACAGCAATGCTTTATAGAGTGACATAACTTGTCAAAAACACCAAAGTGTTAGACTCAAAACTGGATGCGTATAAATCCCAATTCCACATGCTAACCCTCATTTGGGATGCTATTAATCGTGAGAATTTGGGTAATGCTCATAAAGTTTTAATTTTTAATAATGCTGATATTCCTGACTGTTCCTCATCCACGTGGTGCATTCTGGACTAGGTGGAAACAGGCATCTAGATTAATGACAGCATAGACCGAATGCACAGTGGTATAACTGGGATTTCACTGGATTCCCGTTCAGTGAATGGGTCCTAGCATACACCCAAGATTCTTAAAAGCTATTTAAGGTATCCATTTACTATATATGACCAGTTAGATTTATCGATCCGTCGACCCTAAAGAAAATCGCCTCGTCAACTGCTGTGTTGCCGCAAGAAAGCGGTCTTCTAGCTAAAAAACTTTATTTGTCTCTCTAAGTTCAAAATGTATCTTTTTCGTATAGAAATTTGAGAAGTTATTAAAACTTGGAATTAATGAAGAGGTAACTCTTATGTTATGTTATATGTGTTACGTGCTAGTCCCCATTTAATTTTGTTAAATATCCATGTTTACGGTTAAATATTAATATATATAAATTACTTTTTCGTCACTTATTTTTTCTTCCTCTGATTGTTGATCAACTGGCTTGTGAGTTAAAGGCACATGTGCATCTTTTAGATTTTGACTGTTTTCACTAAATCTATAAAATAATGGAAAAACACAATTACAATTTTATGACAAGCAATTAAAAAAAAACTTTAAAATAAATAAAATAAATAATTTATTAGAATTTAAATTAGATATTATATGGTTTACATTTTAAAACACTGTGTTTATTAGGGCTTGTATAATGTAACGGTTTACACAAAACGTTAATGAAACATTGAAGGCCCTCATCAATATATTATAATGGTAAGGAAAATTAAACACAAACCAATAATAATAATAATAATAATAATAATAATAATAATAATAATAAGAAGAAGAATAAGAATAAGAATAATAAGAATAATAATAATATAATAATAATAATAATAACAATAATAATAATAATAACAATAACAATAATAATAATAATAATAATAATAATAATAATAATAATAATAATAATAATAATAATAATAATAATAATAATAATAATAATAATAATAATAATAATAATAATAATAATAATAATAATAATAATAATAATAAGAAGAAGAAGAAGAAGAAGAAGAAGAAGAAGAAGAAGAATAAGAATAAGAATAATATAATAATAATAATAATAATAATAATAATAATAATAATAATAATAATAACAATAACAATAATAATAATAATAATAATAATAATAATAATAATAATAATAATAATAATAATAATAATAATAATAATAATAATAATAATAATAATAATAATAATAATAACAATAACAATAATAATAATAATAATAAAATAATAATATACCTTTGTGAAATTGGAATCTTAGTTATCTTCCTGGTAGATTGAGGCAATCCAGATGTAAACGTTTTCGATCGACTTATTCTTATAGAATTCACACCAATATCTATTTTTTAAAATGTCAATGAAACCTTTCATACCTTTTCGTAGAGTATATTTCGTATTTGGCTTGAGAGCAAGCAAACTAGAATCTGTTCCAGTGTGTATCAATTTCTTCATCGTACTGCATCCCACAAAGTCAGCTTTGACGGCTGTAAATGGACGCGATGAAGACAATTTTGAATAATCGTGCTGCGTAGAATTGTAACAATAAATTCTCGATTTTTGCATAATATTTTGCAAATTGTTGTTTACAGATTTTTGCCACGTGGACCATTTAAAAAATAAATCAAATTGAGTTGTTGAAGTAACTGTTTGAACAAATAAAAATAAGTATTTACAAGTATTTTGTCAAACATTTTGCTACTTATTTTTACTACTTTAAATATTTTACAAGAAATCTTTTATTTTAGCAGTAGACATTTGTGCAATGTCGAACATTGGTACGCATTTCGTGCCGCCAGTGGGATTCGAACCCCTGCTCACCAGGTCCAAGACGAGCGCTGTACCGTTAGGCCAACCCTGGTCTAAACACTAGAAAATATGTTATAGACCGTTATTTCAAAAGCCAATCAATTTTTAAAAGTTGCATCACATGACTTAATTTGTTATAAACATTTTTTATATTATTCAAAATGTATATGTGAATTGACATAAATTTATAGGTTATTAGTTTATGTTTCATTTTTTAAACATGATTATTTAAAATAATTATTTAATTATAGTTTTGTTTCACCTTTTAGCACTTTTTCAATTTGTAATTGTAAATGGCATAAACATAGTTAATTAAATATACAGTTAAAAACGGTTTATTTAAAAAAATAAAAAAATAAAACCTATACTAATTTTAAAAACATTGACAAATAAAGTAAATTGAATTTTGATTTATTTATTGTAAATTGAATATCGTTCTTTATCTAATTATATTGATTTTTTTTTTAAATAAGATACTTTCTATTTTAAAATCTCTTGTCTTTTATTTATATTTACGTTTCATCTTTTAATAACTTTGAAAACGTACCGCCCTCGTCTAAATGAATTATTCAATTGGGCGTTGAATTACTTATTTTTTGCAGTTAATAAAGATAATTGAAGTGGTTTAATTCGGGATGTAATTGGCATATAAAGTTACTATAACTCAAGTGTTGTTTATTTTGCGCACGTTGTAAAAACATAATGTTTTGCACACTTTTGTACTACTCTGAGGAATAAGAAGCGGTGGAGAATGCTTATTCCCATTGATAATAATGATAATAATGTTTTTTAACAAGTGGATATTTAACATTTAATCAAATGTACATAGGTTAGAATTCTACCACATTTAAACAAATAGGGGATAATAATAACTTTGAAAATTTTGTGCAATACTTATAAAGTGTCAGTGTTTAATAATAGTGATATTCTTGATGGTGACTAGGTACCCATAGATAACTAGAATAATAACAGCAGAGATGAAATGAACAGCCGTGGGTGCAAACCTACATCCAAGCTACTTAAAGGTATCTTAAAGAATTTGCAGCCTGTAGGCCAAAAACAGACAATTAGGTAGCCTCAAACAGTAGTTTTGTCGTAAATATGCCAGCCAAAAAGTTCATTACTTTTCTCTGTTTGTAACGCCTAACAAGCCATCGAAATCGATTATTTGATACGCCGTACAAATATAGAAATAATGAAGAGGTGACTATGTCATCAACCACAATTAATGACTAACATTTAAACAATATAAACATTAACAAAATATGTTTTCAAATAATTAAAAATTACTATTATGCACCAAAAATCATTTACTCTTTGATTTATTTCCCAACGCGAACAATTCAAGTGTTCCGATTCCCAATTTACTGTATAAAACTAAACTACTGTTATCTATTTCAGTAGTTAAAATAGATAATGCGTTGCATGCATTTGCATTGTTTTCTACATGTACAAATTGAAACTTGGACAAATTTTTATGAGCAATTGGATTTATTTGAATTAAACTAAATTTTAATTTTGAAAATTTGTTTAGAATGTTTAATTTTGCTGCATATTTTTCACTCCATTCTTGAGACAACTTGGCATTCCTAGACCTTGAATGCGTTTCGTTAACAATTGGAGGCATAATTAAGCAGTTTAAATCTGTGAAATTGGATCTTGTATTCGAATTTTGAATGTGTAAAATAATGGTTTGGAGTAAGGTTTCCGTAAGACTGGTCCATTTAAGTAGTATAATGAGATTAATTCTAAAAGCACAATATATATATATATATATATATATATATATATAATAGCAAATATTATTGATGGTTTAAAAAACATAATTTATTATTAATATTAGGTATTTTTATTTTTTAAATGTTTGGATAAAAATATTTCTAGCAAAGTTTAAACTCACGTCCACCCAGTCCCCCGTTATGTCTACTTCATCTGGAATAATAATAATAGTTAGTCCCAGTGCACAACGTTATAACTGGGGTCTCTTTACAGCGGGTGGGTGCAAAGATACACTTAGGGTATTTTAAAAATACCTAAAAGTATACGTATAACATATATAGTTGTTGGACTATTGATCTTTGCAAACAATGGCGACGTCACAAGGATGCCGTCTACCAGTGAAACATTTTCGTTATTCTTTTACGTTTGTTACTCTTATTAAGCCATTAAAGTTAATCATTTTATATGCCGTACAAATATGAAAAATAATAAAGAGTTGATTACATTACCAACCAAAATGAAAAAAAAATTTGTTTATTCCAACATTACATAAAAGAGTTTAAAAAAACTGCTACATAAAAGGAATAAAATTGTAACAGTCAACTAGTCAAACAGTTGAGTTTTAAAATTAAGAATTACTTCATTACAAAATGTCAATTTTATTCCAAACAGAAAAAATTAAAACATGTGATAGGAATAATGCTAATAATAATATCAATAATAAAAATAATAGTAATAGTAATAATTGTTACGATAAGTTTGGTTGAAAAAGGAGCAGAGTTGCAATGCAAAATTAGCAACCCGATTTTTGAATCAATATTTTATCTTAGAAACCAAAGTACCATAGCAGTAAGAGAATTAAGAAAAAGTTGAATAAAATCTCAATTTCCAATGTGCAATGTTTAATATTTTAAGTATCCATGTCTTACAAAATGAAGCGGTTTTGTAATTTCATAACATAGCATACATTGATTCCATGTTTGAATAAGTTCTCAAATTTCTATACGAAAAGGTTGTCCGATTTAAAATAATTATATAAAGTTTCTTAGCTAGAAAACGACTTTTTTGTGGTGACGCCAGTGTTTACAGGAATTAATGACTTTATCCTATCAAGGATTGACGCCGGTTGACGGATCCACAAGCCTAACCGGCTGCATATGGTAAATAGTTATCTTGAGATACCTTTTAAATATCTCGAGTTCTTCCTACTACCAATTCACCGAACGCGAATATGCCTATAGGCACCCAGTCCAGAATACAAAACAGTCAGGAATATCTTCACTGGCAATTAAAACTTTATAAGCATTACTCAAATCTTTAATTGTAATGCCTTAAGTAAAGTACTTTAAAAAACAATTTTTTATTGCCATTTTTAATAGTTTTGTTTTACTTTGTCGTTTTTATACGCGAAACTCTTGTCAACAAGTAGATATTTTAGCAAAACCATTTATTACCGGTAGTAGCAGTCTAGGTTGTAAATACTAGAAAATATCTTCAAAATGACATTAACTATTATTACAAGCATATTAAAAAAATAATTGTTTTTTTATTTTAAAATAATTAATTTTGCATAACATGAAGTAAAAATTTGTATATTTTCATTTTTCCATTTAAATTCAGTTTGTTTACGCTTTGTTAAAAAAAAATTTAATATAATTCATGCCATTCTTTTTTTAACTTTTGTTAAACAAAAAGCTTTTAAAATTATTAGTCAAATTGGTATTTTGAGGACAAAAGTTTGACCTATTGAAATGAATTTTTTTGTTCCTTTTTTATTATTAGAAACGGCTTTATGCAACATACAACACTAAGCGTATAACAAAGTTTTTTAATAATCAAAGTAAACAGTAAAATAGTAAAATCAATGATACATAAAAATATATACAACAAAGTGAACATTTTATTATTTCTGCATGAATGTACTAAACATTTTTTGCAATAATTTTATTCGAATGTTGTTAATACTTTATAGATTGGAAAAAAATATATTTGAAAGCATTGGATTAGGTTTATCATTCTAAACAAAATATGTATTTTAGAAATAAATATATTATGTGTGTTTGTAAATTAATGTGAATACGTAGAAATAAGTCTAAATGAATTGCAATGATATAATACAGTGAATATACAAACAGAAAAGGTGTTATATGTTATTCTATGTGTTTGCATTCACACAGTGTACACAAAAGCATATGTTAATACTACATATTTATTCAGCTGTTTGTAAATTAACTCGATTACATCATTGTAATGGATTAACATATTTTCACAACACATTAAAAAAATAAATATCTTAAATAAATTTTCTTTTTTCCAAGATTAAATATATTTCACTTTAAACATTGTAAGAATAGAATTAATCATGTTAAATGTTTAATATTTTTTTATTCCCAAAAATCAATCCTATTAATTTACAATAGAAAATTTTTTTAATGTATTGTGACGTTTACTTCTGTGCATACAAAACAAGTTAATCTGTTAACAACTGTCCCTTTTAAAAATAATTTACCGTCACATTTAAAATTAAACATAAGATCCTTTCTAAAAAATTATATAACAAGAGATATTAATACACACACACACATGTAATTAAACTATTTAAATACTGAAATTAAAATTTTATTTAATATAACTTATCAGTTTATTGTTTTTCTATTACTGACTAGTTAAAAATACTTTATTCTATTTTAAGCACAAATCAATATGGTCATGTTCTTCCACACGCCACACACTTTGTTTCTACGCATCAATAATTATTCCTACGACAATATATAGAAGTAAAGCGTAGAATCTAAAAGACAAAATTGATAGGATGGTGGATGTTTTTTATCGCCGGTGTCTTAGAAGTATTTTAAAAATTACCTGGAGTAATCATATTTTAAACAATAAACTTACTACACGACATCATGACAATCAGACGAAGAAAATTATTTAGGCAAATCCTATGTTTACCCGTTAAAAAACTAGCAAAAACGGTTTTAGAAGGAATAATTAAAGATGGTAAAAGAAACGTTGGGATAGATTGTAAAAAACTTGACTAAGAACGATTCGGGAAGTTCTAATTGAGACGAATGTTTTATGGGATAAAACAAATGTTTTGGCAAAATGTTCGTGGAATTATTTTGTTACCTCGTGCTCATTTTTAAAGCAAAACTGTTCGTATTCTGATAAAAATAATAAACACATTTTGGTTGCCATTTGCACTATTAATAGTAACCTAATGTATAATAGCTTTATAATTAAGTAAAAGGGGATGTGTATACTAATAATAATAATAATAATAATAATAATAATGGAAGAAGAGCACAAAGATATGCTTCCGTTATACCTTTTATCTTTTTTAAATACTAGTATATCTAATAATCCAACTACAAATGTCAGTGTTAGAAATGTAACATATTACATTTTATGTAAACAAAGCTATTGGGTTTGCAAATAGCTATTAAAATCAATATTGTATAAATAATAAGCTTTCAAACAATTGATCAATTATATATACATTAAGCACACCCAAATTGTACATTCTATAGACAGTAATAATAGAATATTATATAAAAATGACAATCAGTACATAAAACTAGAACTTGATTTTAAAGTATAAAATCATTGTTGTTCAATTGTTCTAAACAAATTATTTCGAGTTAAAATAAATCACGTGATTGCATCCATCCAATTCATATCGGAAATCCAGTTATACTGCTGTGTGCTTAGTACAGAATGTGCCATTTAAAATTAATAAGTAGATTAATTACCAACATTAGAAATTGAAACTTAGCAAGCATTACTCAATTCCTCACGATTATTAGCGTCCCATTACTCACCAATACATTTTTTATGATAAAAATATGCAATTTACATTATTTTTTAAACGTGTATATATAAAGCGGTAATTAATTATCGCATTTAAAAAACAACCTATTTTATATCTTTTTTAAATAAATTATAATTTAATTATAAAATTACTATAATACAATTTTTATTTATTTATTATTTTTTAATTATACAAAAATCAAATCGTTAGTTTAAAACATATTATATTCAATTTGTTATGTGATGTATTGTAATGTATGTAATGTTATGTAATGTATTAATTAGTCTACTTAGTAGAGGGGTTCACCTAGCGGTACCTCGCTTGACTTTAACTTGGTAGACATGGTTTCAAATCTCATCACCGGCTTCGCTAAAATGTTTGCTTCTAGAAGATGGTGTTCCTGTTAAACATTCAGAGTAGCAAATAAAAAACCAAAATATTGGTAAAAAATTGTCTGAGATAGGCATCAATAAGACCTACATATGTGCTAAATGCTCTAAACTACAATATATATGGCAATGCGCTAATATATCTTATTAAAACTTGTGTTTAAAACGTTCGACTTCGCTAAAATGACCACTGCTAAAAGATGGATTTAAAAAAAAAACAATTAAAATAGGAAAAAAATGAAATAAAATAGTCAGTTTTTTAAGTCAAATAATAAATGCGGTATCTATTTACCTGTTTGTTTGTTGCTGCTTGAACGTTTAATCATTCCTCATTTATACGTATACCTTTAGATACCTTTTAAGTATCTTGGATGCATGGTTTCACCCACCCGCAGTAGCGGAAGCCCAGTTATATCGCTGTGTACTCGGACCCTACTATTACTAGTCTAGATGCCTAGGGGCACGTAGTCAGGATGCATTACATAGAGGTCAAATAGTTAAGAATATCACCATAATTGGAAATTTATATTTTATAGGTATTACTCAACTCCCCGTGAATCATTAGCATCCACTTGAATGTTTAACGGGATATAACTTTAACAAAATGAACAATTGATAAAGCTTGTGTTTAGGACCAACAGTAACATCCTATCCTACGATTATCCAAGTAGGAATGTAGCACAGTACTACTGGAATACAATCTTAGTTTTTGCTAACCTTTAATTATTATTTTTACATAATTGTATAAATTTACGTTTTACAAAAAAAGTGATGTTGGTAAATTTATATTTAGCGCAGTAGTAAATGTACAAATTAGAGAGCTTAATTCAAATCTTGATAAGCAAACAGTTGATTTTCACTACCAGTCTTTGTCAATAAGTCAACTGTTAAGAAATGCTTTCCATAAAACATTCAAAATAGTACCAATTAAAATAAGGCGGTAATAAAATGTAAAAACCTGTGTCTATGGGGGGTACAAGTTTATCAGTTTGACTACTACAACAAGTAAAAAATAATGAATAATATAATTTAATTTTGTAAAAACCATTATTATAAAGATTATTTTTGTCTACTTTTCTAAAATAAATTAATTAAAATAAAGGTGCATTTGTAATAATTATTGGACCAAAAAAAATAATTTTTATCAAGTCAATTAATAAATTTTAGATTTTAGATAAAAAATTAATTAAAACGCAATTAATAAATTATTTTAAATATTAATAATTATTAAGTACAACGGAATATACTTTCGTTGTTTAAATTTATTAAAATAAAATATTTTTAAAAAAATATTATAAAGTTAAACTATTAATTTAAATAGTGATGAAGGCTTTAAATTAAAACCCATTGTTCTACTCTGCTTATACGAATTAGTTTACTGTAAATTTTAACTATTAAAACGTTGTAGTCTACCAAATACACTTTATTTAACTTGTGCATTAATAAACTAATATTTTGCAAAAATTAAAATTAATTTTCTGTATCCGGTTTTAAGTTTTGTACAAAAAATAATCAATGTGTACAGCACAAAGTTAGCGTTGTCGTTTCTGTAACAGCACGTTGTTGTTTTGGCCCATGGGAATTGAATAAAATCTCAAAAAAAACCCAATTTTTGAAATACAAATTAATAATTTTATTTGGGGTACTAATGACTAATGCTTATAAAGACTCAATTTCCAATAATGGCAATATTTCTGACTGTTTCTCCTCTACGTGGTGTTTCCTGGACCAGTTGCTTATAGACACCTAGACTAATAACAGCAGGAATCGAGTATACAGCAGTATGACTGGCTTCCCTCTTTAGTAAATTCTGGATACTTAAAAGGTATCTTAAAGTATAAGTATACCATATGTAACCGTTTGGCTAAGGGAGATAGCCCTGACAAAAAATCAGGCAGTTTTCTCCATATTTGTTGACAATGGCGCTGTCACAAGAAAGCTGCCTACCAGCTAAGAAAATTCGTTATTTTTCTGCATTCCTTGCGGTTATGAAACCATTGATGTCGGTAATTTAATAAGGAAAATAAAAAGGGTAATCATGTCATTAATTACAATAAATGAAATTATTTTAAAGCATTGGGTTCTCTTTATAATTCCAAATAAAATTATAAGACGACGTAAACTGTGAGATGAATTCATTACGTATATTCTCTTTAGTCACAAACATATGGCATTTTAGTATATATATACAAAAAAGGGGGTTTGTCAGTACATTGAAATTGACTTGGTCGTAATGTTTGTTTTTTGTGTATGCTTGTAAGTTGTACTAACTTAAAGGTCATATGTACCCCCTTTTTTCTGTATATATATACTAAAATGCCATATGTTTGTGACTGAAGAGAATATACAAAATAAATTCATTTCACAGTTTACGTCTTCTCATTTTTTTTTGAAATTATTTTATTTTAGTTTGTTTGTGAGTGTTTGATTGTTTTACATGAAACATGTTGTAACAAATGGAGGCCCACATTTATTTTATTTTATTTTATGTTTGCTACTTTGAATATTTTACGAGAAACATCTTTTAGCAGTGGGCATTTTATCGAAACCGAACGTGGGCCCGCATTTTAGTGCCGGCGATGAGATTCGAACCCCGATGACCACCGAGATCCGAATTCAAGCGCTGTACCGCCAGACCACCCCGGCATATTTACTGCTATCGGTAGTACTAGAACTCATTCAAGTTTAAATCCAAGGCTATCTCACTAGACCGTTGTTGCACTAAATCTTTAATGCCCGTTTTAGCTCACTTATGTACTTATACATTGTTTGGGATATATCGTCTTAATGTATACAAAAATTGTTGTACACAAATTATGCAACAATGGTCTTGTTTGTTATTTCTTATGGAAACAAAAATTATTATTTATCAGTGGGGTTCTTAAAATTGTCAAATTCAATTAAATAATATATCCACTATATTTTTAAGTCAACCAGGAACACTGCACAGCCAATTCATCCTTATTTGGAATTATCAGCAGAGCATACCTTTCAAGTTTTACACACACACACACACATGAACTCGAACCCACGCCCTACCTACTGCGCCTGCGTCTTAAACCACTGAGCTGGGGAAACATTGGAATATAGATTCAAAATCTGATTTAGCCGATTTAAAGCTTAAGTGTTGACAATAAATAAAAAGTTACATTTATCAGACGCTATCTTTTGATTGAGTAAACTGCTTTTTTGATAAACTACAACAGAAAGCATAAATTTAAATTCTATTTATTTAACTAATTTGAATTAAAACGTAAATTGCACAAGGCTTTTAGATAAATGAACCAAGATTTTGCTACACTCAGTTATAGTCACTTCTATATCCGTCTTGATAGAGGAAGTTTGTAGAAACATAGAAGTAACAATTCTACTCTTGTAAAAATATAAATGTTAGTTAAGAAAACTTTTTTTAATGCCAAGCAATTGACACAAAATGTGGAGTATATGAACATAAACTTTGCGTGTTTATTTGATTGTATGATCTATCTACAATTTACAATTAAACACTTAGATTTACAAAAAAACAATTAGTACAAAAATATATAACAAACTAGTTTTCTCGTTACAACACATAACTATTAAATTATTTATTATTAAAACAATTATGGCTAGCTTTTTGATAAGAATACAAACACAAACTAATAGTCCAATTGAAAGTCTTTTGACTGTTTAAATGTGCCGGGGTGGTCTAGCGGTACAGCGCTCAAATTCGGACCTCGGTGGACATGGGTTCGAATCACATCGCCGGCACTAAAATGCGGGCCCACGTTTGGCTTTGCTAATTGTCTACGGTTGAAAGATGTTTCTCGTAAAACATTCAAAGTAGCAAACATATATATATATATATATATATATATATATATAGTGTTCAATTGCAAATATCATATTAATAACGTAAATGTCAAAATGTAATTTTCAATTTCTTCAAATAACAAAAAATTAAAACTTTTTAGTTATTTGACAAACGTTTTGCCTTAGAACGTTAAAATATTGAGATTTTATTGTATTTTGAATTAAATAAAAATAATTTAAAGATTTTTAAGACAGTATAATAAATTTAAAATTGTTTAAAATTATTAGTTTGTTTCAATATTTTGTCTAAAAATACTAACTAAATGTAATGTTAAGTTGAAAAAACGTCTATAGCTTTTTGATACAATATGTTTAATGTAAATATTAAACACTTAATTTTTTACAGACGAAATTTGTTTTTATTTTCGTTTTTTTTCAAAGGTTTTTACTAGATTTGTCAGATTCATTTGAATAATTAATCCACTTGGTTTCAGTCAACCAGGAGCACTGTACAGCTGTTTTATCCTTATTTGAAATCATCAGTAGTGCATAACTTTCAGGTTTTACACACACACACATGAACTTGAGCACACGCCTAGTTGTGTAAAGACAGCTCCTTGTCTACTGAGCCACCAGGAGTTAAAACGGTCGACGTTATGCACATTAAAATACTTTAATCGATATCTTGTGGCGATAGTAAATAATAATAAATAAATTACCTTTAAACCGAAATAATAATTTAAAAAATGAAATTTAATACTTTGATTTAAAAAAAACTTATTTAAATGTAACGATTTGAAATGTTTAAATAAAATTTTTGATACTTATATATGTTTCAAAACTCAAAGTTAATTTTAAATAAACAAAATTAGAAATTATTAAACCGTTTTTAATTTTACAAATATAAATATTTTATCATTATTTGTTTTTTCTGCAAAAAAAATTAAATTATATTGTTGTAATAATAATTGTTTGCTTAATTGAACAATTTTGTTAACATACAAAACTTGAAATCAATTTTTAGCTACCGAAAACTTGTATTTTTTAAATACAACTCTTATCAATGAACACAAAAAATAAAGTAAAATTGTAATTTGTTTTTATAATAAAACTTATCAACATATTAAAAAAAATATTATTTCTCAAAAACAAAGTAAAATTAAGATAACATTGATCCATTAATTAAAAAAAACAAATTATTGCTTTATTTATCCTTGTTACATTATTCTCAAACTATATGTTAAAAAGGGTTTATTATTTTTGCAATCAACAAACTTTTAATATTGAATTTTAACTTTTAATTAAACAATTTATTAACTTTGTAAGATTATAAGTGAAATATAAAATAGCGTTTTATTTCAAACAAATAAAACTTTTTTATTACCGATAAAAATTAATTTTACTTTGATTGAGGTATGATGTTTTTGATACAATTTTTATTGTGACAAAATTGTTTTGCTAAAAATTGACTACTTCAACTGGCATGAACTTAATAAAAAATTATAAAAATTGATTATTAGTGTTAAAGAAATTTAATATTTAATTAGTTAAATAAATTTTGTAAAAATGGCTAAAAACATTCTGTTATTGAATGCCCTATCATTTATAATGAGAAAAATCAACAAACGTTATTTCATATGGCACAAACTTAATGCCAGAAAATAGAACTCAAGTACCAAACATTTACTGTAAGTACTAATATCAGTATTATCATTATTATTACCTATAATACTATTACAATATCATTATTATTTATAATGTAGTAATTAATATTATTATTGTATCATTATTATTATCATTATTATTATTATTATTACTATTAATATTATTATTATTATTATTATTACTTTTATTACTATTTTAATATTATTATTATTATTATTATTATTATTATTATTATTACTTTATTATTATTATTAATATTATTATTATTATTATTTTTATTACTATTTTAATATTAATTATTATTATTAATATTATTATTATTAATATTATCATTATTATCATTATTATTACTTTTATTACTACTTTAAAATTATTATTATTATTAATATCATAATTAATATTATTATTAGCATTATTATTATTATTATTATTATTATTATTATTATTATTATTATTATTATTATTACCTTTACTACTATTTTTTTTACTATACTAACATTATTTTTATTTTTATTATTATTATTATTATTATTATCTTTATTATTACTTTTATTACTATATTAATATTATTATTATTAATACTATTATTATTATTGTATTATTATTATCATTATTATTATTATTTTATTTATGACAATTTTTATATTATTATTATTATTATATTAGTAATACTATTATAATTATTATATTATTATTATTATTATTAATGTTATTGCTATTATCTTTATTAATACTTTTATTACTACTTTAATATTATTATTATTATTTAAATTATAATTAATATTGTTATTATATTATTACTATCATTATTATATTTAATATTAGTGTTATTATTATTACTATTATTATTACCACTTTTATTGCTATTTTAATATTATTATACTTAATATTATTAATGTTATTATTATTATTATTATTGTTATTAATATATTATTATTATTAATATTTATTTCATTACTATTATTATTATATTTCTACTAATATTATTATATTATTATTATTAGTATTAATAGTGCTTTTGTTGCTATGGTTACCGGTTTGGATACTTTAGTAAAAGTATCTTTCAATGTACAAAAAAAGAACCGAAATTATTAATATTTTATTAAAATTAAATAATGAAATATGTAATTTTATTTTGATATTTATTAAATATTTATATTGTAAGCTAATATTAAAATATTAATTTTAAAAACTTTATATTATTATGCATTACATTGCCAATTCAAAATTATTATTTCAAACGTTACAAATAATAATTTTCTAGATAAATTTAAAACGTTTAAATAAACATCCTTTTATGGAATACATTTCATGTTTTGATAAAATAGAAAGTCAAATAAAAAAGTTAAATTGTTACAATTCAAAAATAAAATATTAATTGACGGAGATAATTTTGTTTTCAATTGTTATATTCGACAAATGTTCATAATTTAATGGGGTTATTTTTTCAATGCACGCTTTAAAAACATTAAAGCCTATTTTTTCTACACAATTTACAATTTTTTTAAAAATTTAAATTTACATAATTGTATGGTATTATTAATAAATATATTTTATAAAATTAACATTTATTTAAAAAAAATCTAGTTGTGTTAATGTATACTAATAATTATATATATATATATATATCAAACTACGATACATATAAGTGACACATATGTATGATTATAAGTATTAAAAGTATAACAAAAAACAGAGTCACAAAATAGAAAGAGTAGTCTACAACCATTACTTCTATGTCAAATAAAGTATAATTTTATTCATACACGTTTTACAGATTAAATACTTGCGTTCAATAGTTTAAAAACCGCGTTGTAGGTAGAAATGAGGGTTGAAATGTGGTCCTATTTATACGTACTTGTGTAAACGATAATTACTATAAAAACAACCTGATAAAAGGCGGAACAAAATTGCACTCTACTACAGCAAGTTATAACTGTTGCTACCATATTTCACTTAAACCAAATAAATCCAATGAAATCCAATGGTAATTGTAAAGATTTTAAACCATCCTAATCTTTGACTGTCTAAATGTTAATTAAGAAAATGTACCTACAAACGTTTTGTCGGAAACTTCATCTTAAAAAAATAAAAGCCAAATTATTAAACCGAAATATTTATGCACACCTCTAAAAACTGCAAATAATGGAAGGAAATTTGTATAATTTTTTTTAATTTTTACTACTTCGAATATTTTGAAGACGAAAGCCATCTTTCAGCAGTAGACATTTTGTGTAACCGTACGTTGACACGCATTTTAGTGCCGGTGGTGCGATTTAAACTTATGTCCACCAGATCCAAGTCAAGCGCTGTACTGCTATATTATCCCATAGGTTTGCTACCAACTGTTGGTAGTATTTCACGGTTTGAGTCTAGTAATCTAAACACTATCCAACACAGAGATCTATCAAAAATCTAACAACTACAACAGATATAGAGAATAATTATAATTAAGTAACACGTAGATATAATTTAGATGTGTTTTACAATATAATTTGATTTTTTGAATGTTCAAAATTATTATGGGGTAGTCTAGCGGTACAGTGCTCGAATTTGGACCTCGGTGGGCATTGGGGTTTGAATCCCACCACCGGCACTAAAATGAGGGCCCACGTTCGGTTTAGGTAAAATATCCACTACTGAAAGATGGCTTTCTTATAAAACATTCAAAGTAATTAGCGTTAAAAAAAATTATATTGTTAGCAAGTTGTCAGAATTTGTATTAAAAATAAATCGTTGTAGTCTAAATATTTTGAAAATAAACAAACCCAAATAAGTGGATCTCAAAAAGTTGAAGAACACTATACAAAATGTTTAATATTAATAATTAACGTTTTGAACTGCTCTAAGCACACTGATAGGAATATGGAAGAACCAGGTGTAATTACTCGCTCTAAAATTACTATCGGAGTGGCAGAGGTAAAAGATTCCTACATGAGTAGATTGGGAATATTATCAACGCTATTAATTGTACATCATTGTGGAAAAGTCCCATTATCAAAACTTGTATTTTCAGTAAAATACAATATTTAAACAAACACTAATCTCCTGCATTGTAAATTATGGAAAAAACGTTTCATTTAAATAATTAATGATAACTTATAATAATAATAATAATTACCCTCTAAACTAATATTAATTATGTATTTTGAATAAGTATTGGTACATTTTTAATTTGTATTCATTTGTTGGTTTAGAAGTTTCAGTTTGCATTATTCTAAAAGATAATTAATCGATTTATTATTGATTCATGTTTTAAATAAATTAAAACTTTGTCATTTGCAAATATTGGTTTAAATGTTGTTGTTATTCAAATATTTGATAATTTTGTTATTATCAAATAAAACTTTCTAAATTTTAATATTTATATTACAAACTACTGCTTAATATTTATTATAAACAATACATCAGTAATTTATGTATACATAGCGTTTAAAAAAATGGTATTTATAGAACATTGTAGTGAATGTACTATATTATATAAATATAAATACTGAAGTTATCGATTTATATTTACGTTTTTTATTAAATAGTATGGTGTTCTAAATGAGAATTTATGTATAGAACAAATGTATTATTATTATCAAGGTGATCTAGCGATACGGCGCTCGATTTGGACCTGGGTGGACATGAGTTCGAATCCCTCCGTCGATCCACTAAATGCGGGCCCACGTTCGGCTATTTTAAAATGTCACAACGGCTCAAAGATGCCCTTCACCGACAAAACATTCAAAGTAGTAAAAATTAAAAAAATAATAAAAATTATCCTTTATTAATTGTGGTTTTTCGAATGAAGGCAATTACACTAATAAATAAATACTTTGTGTTAAGTCTATTGAATTGTTTATTATTATTTATTTATTTATGTTGCAACCATTTTTATTGTAAAAACACATGAAGCACAACACGATTGCAACCATATTTTTTTATGTTTGTAACTTTGACTGTTTGACGAGAAACATTTTTCAGATGTGGACATTTAGCGAAGCCGAAACGTGCGCAGGAATTTAAGTTCCGGTGGTGGGATTCAAACTCATGCCCATTAAGCGCTGTACCGCTGAACCATCCCGGCACATTAAACGTAGATTAAATGTTTGGCTTCCAATATCTTGCAGATCCCGGTTCAAATTTTACAAAACCCCGTCATCAAAACTACTATTAATATTACGACTATTACCATTATTTTTATTGCTATTATTATTATTATTATTAAACTTGTTACGATTGTAATTATTCATATTACATTATCATTATTAGTGTTATTATTATTATTATTATTATTATTATTATTATTATTATTGTCATCATTATGTTTTTATTAATACTATTATTATTATTATTATTATCATTATTATTACTATTATTATTATTATTATTATTTTTATTGTTATTATTGCTACTATAACTATTATTATTTTTATCACTATTATTATTATTATTACCATTATTTTTATTATTAATATTATTATTATTGTTATTCTTAATATTATTATTATTTCTATTATTATTATTTCTACTACTATTACTATTATTATTTCTATTATTATTATTATTATTAATATTACTATTGTTATTATTATCATTTATATTATTATTGTTATCATTATTATTATTATTATTATTATTGTTATTACTATTATTATTATTATTATTTTCATTATTGTTATTATTTTCATTATTGTTATTATTATTATTATTATTATTATTATTATTATTATTATTATTTTCATTATTGTTACTATTATTATTACTGTTATTCTTATTGTCAATAACTGACGTTGTTATTGGTTGATCATGATGCCAATACCTTTGTATCGACCATGTTAAACTTATGTAATTATTATACAATTTTATTTTACTTAATTAATCTAATTAAAAGATAGACTGAATTATTTTCAAAATTATCGATTTTTTAGTTAATACAAATTAAATTTGTATTTTACATTATTATTTAATATGTCATTTAATTTATTAGCCTGTTATTTTGATTTTTGTTTGATCATGGAAAGTGAATCAAAAATGTTGAAAATACATTTTTGGTCTCTTATAGTCATTGTTATACGTTTATCTTTTTATTTAGATATTATTACATCTCCCATTAATAGACATGGCAAATTTTATATTATCCATTACTTGGACATTCCTAAATTGAAGACATACTATAATCGTTACTTGCAATACTTACAGACAATCAACCCAAAGGACAACATTTAAATATATAAACCAGAATGTTTGTTCTAATAAATAATTGCGCAACTTATTGTTTCATAACTAACTTTATAAAAAAATGATTATTACAGTTTATGCTGTACTGGCACAACTGTACTCAAAACTGGATAAACATGAAATTGAGTTCCGCCACTGGCACCAAATGTGGAACCCAATTTGGTTTTATAAAATGCCAACTTGCTAAAATATTTTGTGAAAAGCACTTGAGCACTACAATCTAAACAAACTCTCCCACAATAGACGCAACATTGAAGGGTTTACAAATTATAAAAACAAACAATATACTTTAAATTTAAAGCTTTAAAAAGTACATATGGAAACATGTAGTAAACGTTCAAACAAATAGATAATGGTAGGTTTTAAGTTACTTCTACCGAAATGTTAGTCATCCGCCGTAGCAAATGGTTTTAACATGATACAAATGTAGATTAAAATCACGTTGACTACTTATATTCCTCATTATTTAGCGTATTGTTATTATTATTATTATTATTATTATTATTATTATTATTATTATTATTATTATTATTATCATTTTATTATTGTTATTATTATTATTATTATTATTATTATTATTATTATTATTATTATTATTATTATTATTACTATCATTATTATTATTATTATTATTATTTATTTTTTATTATTGTTATTATTATTATTAGTTTTTATTATACCATTATTATTATTATTATTATTATTATTATTATTATTATTATTATTATTATTATTATTATTATTGTTATTATTATTTTTATTGCTTTATTATTATTTCTAGCTCGGCTATTTTTACACAAGTATTTTCAACATTTCAACTATAGGGTATTCAGAAAATCGAAATACAAAAGTACGTATAATTATACACTAATCGCAAAAACAAATTCAAAAAATAACAAATATTTAAGTCAATCAATCATTTATAACATAGTTCTATAAATAGATCCTCATAAATGTTTTTAATTTATTAAAACATTATATAAAATAGTGAGTAGTAATAATGTAAACTGTATGCTTCACAAATTACAATTAGAAGGTGATTCAATTTTTGTTTCAAACAGCTTGTTTTAGTTGACACAAGTTTAATTCTATTTTTTTTTATTTAGGAATGAAACAAGAATAATCATCAACTAATACATTCAACATAACCTCCAATTTTACCATTTTTTGTTAAAAGTATCGTTACAACGTATAGTGTGGTGGTTTAGACACGTTTTACGTAGAAATCCGGATACTTACTCAAAGGCTAAGCAAAAGACAAGGAAATGTGGTTTGTAGTGAGCCCTCAAATAACTACGCTACCCTAATTTACCATGACTACATGTATAACTTATTTTCATTTGTCGTTATCTTAAGATCCAGTAATATATATTTGGAAATTATATCAACATATACTTTTATATATATGGATATATTTATTTTTCTTTTTTATATACAATAAATAATAATTATCAAAATCTAGTAGTAGAATGAGTTATTTTTGGATTTAATAATTTTTTCAATTGCATTTAAAAACATTTTAGACGTAAAAGAAAATATCATCTCGTAATTGATTTCAATGTGCTTTAAAATCAACTTTACAAGAAAGCATGTCACTGTCACGAATACTACTACCTTTCAATGAAAAATCTAGTGTTGACAAAATTGATAATTTGCGTTTGTTAATTAATGCGAAAATAGATGTCAACAGTTGTTTTGCATTAATTAAAGTGTCCTGATTAAACAGATACATTAATCATAACCTTAGGTCACTTGATAATTACATAAATCGATTAATTTCTTTCATCTTTTTACTTTTTTGTTTGATGGCACTAATTATGCATCAATTTTTTTTTAATTATTTTTATTACTTTGAATGTTTTACAAGAAACATCTTTTAGTAGTGGACATTTTAGCGAAGCCGAACGTAGGCCCGCATTTTAGTGCCGGTGACGGGATTCGAACTCCGATGCCCACCGAGATCCATATTCGAGCGCTGTACCGCTAGACCACGCCGGCATGTTTTGAAAAAATTAGCTTGGTCGTAAGACTAAGATAACATTGTACTGCAAATAGTAAAAGGGAATTATTTAAAATACTATTGCAAACTTGAAATATATAAAAATGTGACTTCACTTTATAACAATAAAGTGAACTTATAATTGTTTAAGGTATCACTAAAATTGATGAAATGTTCAATTTTATAATTAATGTTGAACTTCAATGTAATACTCTACAGCATTAATCTATATTTTAGTCTATATTTTCCAAAAAGTAATATAATTTTTATTAAACTTTTAAAATTAACGTATTTTTAGTCAAATAAATAAAGTGCAAAATGCTTGACTACCATAAACTTTATATTTATACAATTGTTTCCAGACAACGTAAACCTCAATATACTTGTAATAAAATGTTTGTTATATAATGCAAAATCAAGGTCCACAACATTTGGTTTGAAAAAGATTGTGAGAAAATTCTGGAAAGTAGAGCATATTGCCCAAAATAATTTTAATGTGCAGATTTTATTACCTATTGTTATACATGTATCCATATTTTTAAATATAAATTATTTTTAGTCAACGAATGTACTTGTTTTTCCATTTATCAAAATGTCATTATTCTTGCTTTTAACCTAAATTAGACCTTTGCAATAATATTAGTATATAATATTAATTGTTATAAAATATTTAGTAATACTTCTAAAACAACGTGTTAAGGGATGTTCTACTACAATTTTGATCTACTTTATATAATTAAATAATGTCACAAAAGTGAAAAAATTATACTGAATTGATTTTGACAGCAGCTGGTTTATCCACAGTATATGTTGTGCACTAAACCACGGATTATTTATTACTATTATTAGTATTATCATAATAATAATTATTATTAATATTATTGCTATTACTATTATTATTATTATCATTATTATTACTATTATTATTATTATTATTATTATTATTATTATTATTAAGATTATTATAATAATTATAATAGTAAATAATATTATTATTGTCATTTTTATTATTACAATTATTATTGTTATTATTATTAATAATAATATTACTATAAAAAATATTATTATTACCATTATTAATATTACTATATTTATTATCAAAATTATTATTATCATTATTATTATTATTATTACCATTATTATTATTGTTATCAAGATTATTATTACTATTATTATTATTATTATCAAGATTATTATTATTACTATAATTATAAATAATATTATTATTATCATCTTCATTATTATTATTATTATTATCAAGATTATAATTATAATTATAATAGTAATTATTATTATTGCTATTATTATTATAATTTTCATTCTTATTCTTATTATTATTATTATTATTATTATTATTATTATTATTATTATCAAGATTATTATTATTACTATAATTATAAATAATATTATTATTATCATCTTCATTATTATTATTATTATTATCAAGATTATAATTATAATTATAATAGTAATTATTATTATTGCTATTATTATTATAATTTTCATTCTTATTCTTATTATTATTATTATTATTATTACTATTATTATCAAGATTATTCTAAATATATTTTGTTTATTATTTATTGCTTTGTTATTATTTTCATTATTATTATTATTATCAAGATTATTGTTAATATTATCATTATCATTATTATTATTATAAGCATTATTATTATTTATTATTATTATTATTATTATTATTATTATGGTTATTGGCTTAGATGCTTTAGTAGAAATAGCTTTCAGCACACAAAAAATATGTACAATTATAAAAATACAATACAATTAACTGTGTGTAACACCAGTCAGACAATAAGATTAAATTACATAGTCTAATACGCTCAAAGATGTTCGTATTTGCTATTTACACTGTTTCTGGTAAATCCCAAATGTTCTTTTAAACGAATTCCTATTTTGTTTTGTTTTTCAAATCTGAAGTTGTCCCTTTAATGTTTTGTCACTTGTTCCATCTCAACACGAACATGAGAATTTCTACATTTTTCAATAGCATTTGTTTTAATTTAAATATTGTTCAACTATGTAATTGATGCTTATTTGGTATGATCTCCGTACACATGGAAGGTGTGCATGTTGGTAAACCTATTGCCGACTTGAAATACACCGACAATACTGTCTTTCTAGCTGAGAATAAAGTTTGACTGCAACGTGCATTAAATCTTTCCGTAAAATTTTCCGGTAAATATGGTTTCCACAGTACTTATGTACGTAACTGAAACATGGACCCTTACAGAGTCAACGTTTATAAACCTTGACAAATTTAAAGCAAAATGTCTCAGATGCATTTGGCACAACACCCATTTCGCATCTTCCGTATCGGCAACTGCTAAATTCAAGATGGCCTCCAATTTTACTATTATTGGTATTGCAACAACAAAGATTGCGCTAATTTGGACACGTTCTTTGTAAGAATCCTGATATACAATCTCACGTATCGTAATCCTGGCATGTCCAAATGCCGATTGGAAAAAGAGAAAAGGTAGTTAAAAAACGTACGTAGACGGATGCTATTTGGGACAATTTTTACCATATCTTGAAAACAATTGTTAAGTCGGTTGGACTGACATATTGCTAGATGCCTCCAAAAACCGTGGAAAGAGTTCATTCGAGATGCTAAGCGAATTTAGAACTAATAAAGAAGTGGCTTTGCTACTAACTGGTATTGTTAAACAAGAACATACACATATCAATGTTGTGTACTGGCAATAAATATGTACCAATATAAACCCTTCAATTGCTCTTTTATAACCCGTTGGTATTTATATTCTACTATTAGTGTAAATGTGTTAAAAAATTAATCAATATAAATTAATTTACAGTTTGTTTATGTGATATAAAACGAAACTTGGCGCCATAATTTGTAAATGTCAGTGCAATATATATTAATTATTGTAATAATAAAGATAATTATTAGGCTTGGGTGGTCTAGTGGTACAGCGCCAGACTCGAACTTAGGTGCGTATAAATTTAAATACCATAATGAAATACGGGCCCTCATTTGTCTTTGCTAAAATGTATACATGATGAAAAATGCTTTTTGTAATACATTCAAGAATAACAATTATTATTATAAGAATAAGAGTAATTGGAGTAATTGTTTATAATAAATCTTTTAAATGTTAATGTAGGCAATAATGATACAACCTGATACAATGCTTACTATATGTATTATTATTATTATTATTATTATTACTATTATTATTATTATTATTATTATTATTATTACTATTGTAATTATTATTATTATTATTACTATTATAATTATTACTATTATTATTCTTATTACTATTACTATTACTATTATTTCTATTATTATTATTATTATTATTATTGAGAATTACGTCCATTTGTCATAAATGTAGAAACTTATAAAATGACAAATAGTATAACTTTTGTGCACTTTCTATTAATAATTAAATATTAAAAGTAGATTAATCATCAAGTGTTAGTCACTGTCGCAGTGTTTACATGCTAAGCCAACATTGAAACAATTTTAATTTTCAAAACATTAATTGTTGACAGTCGGGAAAAAAAATCTTTTTTAAATTTTAAACAGCATTGATTTTAAAAATTTGTAATTTAAAAAACGATATGATTATAAACCGTCTTCTACAAAATTATTATGCAATTGTATATACAATAATAACTCTATCGTTGCAAATTATAGATTAAAACAATAACGGAAATGTTAACATTAACGTCCGATTATTGCTGTTACAAATTTATTTGTATCTATTTTATTTTATATTTGCTACATTGAATGTTTTACGAGAAACATCTTACAACAGTGGACATTTTAGGGAAGCCAAACGTGGGCCCGCATTTTAGTAGGTCGGTGGCGGGATTCGAACCCAGATGCCCATCGAGATCCGAAGTCAAACGCTGTACCACTAGACTACCCCGGCAACAGTATATTTATTCCTTGACTTACATGAGGTATTATACCTTGTGTATATCCGTTTATCCGGAGGGTCTGTGCCCCAATTGGTTAATACACTAATTTTTTTTTTAATTGGTCAGTGAATTATTTTTATATAACAATATTTTTTGGTGTATTTTTTTGTTTATTTTTGTTTCTCCAGTGTCTAACGGAAAACATTTTTCTACAAAACGGGCTAAGTCAAAAGGAGGTCGTCTACTCACATGTCTTAACTAAATAAAATATATTTATCTATATTAGTAGATAACAATAATAATTTTATGCAATAGATAAAACTTTAACTATTTTCGAATTAACTAATTTTTATTATTTCAATCAATAAAAAACATTTATTTAATCAAAAAATTAAAAAAAAATTATTATTGTCTCCAGATAATTGTTTTTTTTTATAACTAAGCAGATGTGCAAATTAATTTAAATTTGGGAATTTATTATTTAAAATAATTTATTGTGTAACAATTTAAAAAAAATTGATAACTAATTTTAACAGACAGTCAGTTTAATTAACCAATTAGAAAAGTGTCTATAAAATTGTTTCATAATTTTATAAATGTATTACAAAAGCAATGTATGGGATACGTTTGAACCAATGTGTCGTTACATTGATTTGAAGACCCTTTTGCTGTAACAAGATTGTTCTTCATTACATTTTCGGCTTTGAAAATTGTGCACATTAATGGTACATGATTGAAATACCAATTTCGCCATCATGTGAATTATGCTTTTACTTCTTTCGATGTTCCTTTAGCAATATCGATTTTTTTACAAAGGTCAGATTACTAATCCTTCAGTTGAACCCTCCTCATTCTCAACAGGACTTGTGACCGACTACAATAAAGTTTACAACCGCATAACCTCCAACTAAACATTATGTTCTACCAATATAGATGTTTGCGGAGTCCTAAATCAAATAGTTTGAACTAAACAATTGAAAGGGCTACCATGATTCCCGTTAACCAGATATTAATTTTCTACATTTTTTCTACTAGGTCATGTTAAGAATGCAATACATAAACAACCAGAAGCAATATAATTGCTTTAGTAAACATGGCAGAAGATTAATTACAGTCTTGCTATGTTTTGTGCAACTGCTAATACCTATGTAGGGGTGTATTAAACGAAGCAAACAACTTTAATATCTACTCCTAGTAAATATATTTTTTCTATTAATTTTTGCAATAAATGTATAAATGTTCAAGGTGACATCCTGTATTTAAAAAAATTTGAATTTTGAACACAGATTTAAGTTAATTGCAAACAAATGAAGCATCGTGTTGGGGACGATCTCAGCTGTACAGCTTTCGGCTCGAACGTGGGCAGGTATAAAGTTCAATCCTCACCACCGACATCAAATGCTTCGCTATTGAAAGATGATTTTCTTGTAAAACAATGAAAGTAGTAAAAATCAAATTTAATTTGACTATTTACAAAAAGCATACAGGGTCTAAACTGGGCTTGTCAATAAACTCTTTTTTTTCAGCGAAGTAATTATGCTAAAATAATATGAGCTATCAATATTTGTTTTTTAACTTATTTATAATTATAAATATTTAAGTGTTTTAGAGTTTTTAGCATTCAAATGGGTAAATGGTAATAGTTACAATAAAAAATTATATAGATATATAATTAATTATATAAAACAATTACGCAACAATAAATTCAAAAAAAATTTTTTACTTATTTACATAATTTTACATAACCTATCACACGTTCCTGCATACAAGTAATTTATAGCAAATTAATTAGTTTTGAAAATTTTGTGTGTATAGAATTTTTTTAATTAATTATAATGTAAAAATATTTTTTTTTCTAATTTAAAAACTTGACCCCTCATTTTTGTTTTATCGACCTGTCAAACATTTTGATTTGACCCCTTAACCTTGGCACAATTTTGAAGACTTATCGCATGTGATTACAATAAGTTTCTTAAAAAGTACGAAATAAAAAAGTTATAATTTTGGTTTAACTATTGAACAAATTGCAGATTTATTCGAGATAAGTACAAAGACTGTATACAGAGTTTTAAAGGCTTATACATATCCAAGAACAGCAGGAACTAAACCTGCACCATTTACCAGTTGTCTGCAGTCCCGATTTTCCTCAAAACTACAATTGCATTATTTAAAAAAGTTGCACATCCATCATGTTTTTATGGATATTATGGAATTAAGTTCGAACAATATCCAAAATGCATTCAAACAGGTAGGCACTTAAAAAGCTAAAAATGTATAACCATTTTTAAAGAATTTCTTAGAATTGAACTGCAACAAAATGCTTCAGGGAATTTAGTGGTTGTTCAAGATAATGCTCCAGTTCACACGTCAAAAGAAGTAATGTGATTTTTATCATAATTTAAAATTTAACTCATTTTTTCTGTTTAAACTAAGGATTCTTTAAACAGCAAAACCTTGAACTACATTCTATTACCTCCATACAACCCGGAACTCAATGTAATTAAAAAAATTTTTAGTTATCTTAAACGAGAAGAGAATTGGATAGAAAATAAAGGTACGCTCAAAGAAAAAAATGATTATGTGTTAAAACATTGAATTCGACAAGATTATATCAATAATTTGGTTGTTTCCTATCCAAAGCATTTAAAAGAAGTATTAAAAAGCATGGCAATTCTTTAAACTACTAAATTTGTAATATTGCTGATGTTCATTATCTATATATGTACAAATTTTATAAAGTAATTTATTTTTAATTAAATAATGTAGTAGTATTTTTATCTTGTCGAAATGTGTAAATTCTGGGTTTTTAGTCTAAGCGAGAATTTGGTAATGCTATTTGTAAAAAAAGTATTTTTAATGTTTTAATTATTAGTATCGGTGATATTTAAGGGTTATTTTAGTAAACTGTTGATGTGCTTAATATGCTTAAGTGATGTAAGGAGAAAGTCAATCAATTTGAATGAGTTCATTTTGACAGGGTCAATGTTGGCCCAAGTTTGAATCAGAAATGATTCAATCATGCTAGTCCCAAGTCTGGATAAAGGAGGAAGGTATAAGCTCAAGGTTAGAAATCTGGAATCTGTAAAAAAATTATACTGTTACGGAAACAATACATGAGGACGCCATTCCGGCAAACAACGGCAAAAAAGTGATCGCACGTATCTGGATGACAGAGTTACACAAATGACTAGGTTGAGCAAAAGCTAAAAAAAAGCTCAATTTTTGATTGTCAGAATCTTCAATGTCAACAAGACTTTGCTGTTGTTGTTTTGCTGTAATTGTTGTTTTATTGCCCTCTATGCTTATTTTTAAAGCCAAAGGGTTTTGTATAATAATGTAAAAATGTTGGCCCCTGTAAGTGTACTTTAAATAGGTACTCAGACGGATTATAGTGTTTATAACAACTGCAATTACAATAAATATATAAATTTAATTATTGTGGTTGATGAAGTGTTCACCTTTTTATTATTAGAGCATACTGAGCAATCAACTCCAATTGTTCAATAAGTACAACAAACGTAAAAGTATAGCAAGTTTCTTGGCTAGTATATGACATCCTTGTGACGGCGCCTTTGTCCGCAAAAGTTGGCAAAACCGCCTGATTTTTTATCACATTTATCTGTAATAGCCCAACGGATATATGTAGTATAAGTACACATGTAAAAAATTGGATGTGTGTAAATTAAGTACTTAAACAGTTTAGACAAGTTTTGTCAACAGCGGTTTTAGAATTGACAACTGATGATAGCAAAAGAAAGATTGGGGTAGACCATAGAGAACTAGGCTAAAAATTTTTTGGGAAGGAAAATATCATAGGATTAAACAAATATTTTGTCATAATATTCGAACACATGAAATCACTTTGCTTATTTTAAAGCAAAAGAGTTTTTTAATAATAACAATAATAATAATAATAATAATAATGATAATAATAATAATAATAATAATAATAATAATAATAATAATAATAATAATAATAATAATAATGGTAATAGTGATAATAATAATAATAATAATAATAATAATAATGATAATAAAAACAATAATGGCAATATTAATACCAGTAAGAAGAATAAAAATGACAATAACAATAATAATAATAATAATAATAATAATAATAATAATAATAATAGCAATAATATTAATAATAACGATAATAACTGTAATAATAATAACAATAATAACAGTAATAATATTAATAGCAATAATAACGATAGTAAAAATAATAATAATAATAATAATAATATCCTCTCAACTAGCAAACAAAAAAGTACGTCTATTATTTGTCACCAAAATATTCAATTAATTAATGTAAACAAAAATATGTTTTATGGAATTAAAAAACTAATAAATTTAAATAATTTCATATTTAGGACAGCATATTAAATAGGAAATTGTGTATTTTTGTTTAAAATACCCAAAATTTGCTTCATGTATCAAATACAAACAATTACAAAACAAAACATCAATAAAACGTACTTTGACAAAATTTCTACATTTACATGTTCTTTCGACAATCCTGTATCAATTAGCAAAACATTATATCCATAACAATGAATACTCGTCGAATTTCCACAAAACTTTTCAAATTCTGCATCTAACTTTTGATTTTGCGAAGATTCCATTTAATTAGATCATAATTTTCGACAATAAATGTTGATAAATATGGACCTAACAATCTTTATACAAATATCATAATCTGTTTTAGTTGTGTAGGCGGATAGCAAACAATAATTTAATGTGCAGACTTGTTTACAATCTGATTGGTTGATGCATTTGTCCAATGAAAATCTTAATTGTCTAAAAAATGAATTATTCAATGAAACACAAGCTGGATATATCATTCTTCATTTTGGCTGTATGTCCTTAATTTATTTATTAAACAAAAATTTTAAATTGTAAGACAATTCTAAATAAAATTGAATGATAATATATTTACAGTAATATATGCATTTAATGGAAAAGATAACCCAACTTTTTAATGCAATAAATATAACTTTCATTTTTTAGGTTCTTATTTTTATAGGTTTTTTTTCTGTCATTTAAAATATTGCATGCACAGGTATTTAAAAATTTAATTTAATTTAAATATCTATTGTCTAGTAAGTTGAATATAAGAATATATATTATATTAAATTATACAAAACCCCTTTGCTTTAAAAATAAGTATGGGGCAATAAGACAACAATTACAGCAAAACAACAACAAAGTCTCGTTGGCATTGAAGATTTTGCAAATTGAAGATTGAGCTTTCTTTTGGCTTTTACTCAACCTTGATCTCTGTGTAAATCTGTCATTCAGATACGTGCGATCACTTCTTTGCCGTTGTTTGCCAGAATGGCGTCCTCTTGTATTGTTTCCGTAGCAGTATAAATTTTTTTACAGAGGCCAGGTTGCTAACCTTGCGCTCAAACCCTCCTTTTTATTCAAGCTTGGAATTGGCTAAATTGAATTATTTCTAATCTAAACTAGGCGGAGTTAAAAAATATTTTAATAAGCAATTCGAATAAACAAAATGATATATATATATATATATATATTCACATATATTTCGTAAAAATAATTAAGGCGTAGAAACTAACACATTCCATAAACCATATAATTTTAAAATAATTCTCAATTCTTTCATATAATGTAGGGTTGAGCCAGCTCACAGCATCCGTCTGACTGTGAAAATACAGGTAATTTCGATTGTCTCAATTTAGAGACCGTTGCAGAAAGTACACTGTAAACAACAGATACGACACAATCTTATATATATATATATATATATATATATATATATATATATATATATATATTAGTTATAAAATACTATCTTAATTATTAATAATAAAAAGTTACACAAGTAAAATACTTTGTAATTAAATGTTAAATAAAATCATTTTCATGAAGTATCATGGTAAAAACACACGAAATACATTTTTGTATTATTGATTAATATTTGTTTAAATATTTGCTACTTTGAATGTTTTACAAGAGACATCTTTCAGTAGTGGACATTTTAGTGAAACCGAACGTGGACCCGCATTTTAGTAGATCGGTGGCGGGATTTAAACCTCGATGCCCACCAAGGTCCAAATTCGAGCGCTGTACCACTTGACCACCCCGGTATTTTAGAATCTTTTTGCTCTAAATAGATTGTTCTCTATACATCAACTTGTTGGCTTTGAAAACAAATGGAAATTCTATTCAGATTTTACCGAATCCTGTCATGTCATTTGTACTTCTTTGAAATATTTCAACGAAATCGTGTCCCCTTGTCGTATTTTAGCCATACGTTTCTACAGGAGACACAAAAATGTCTCTTGTTTCAACTAGACTAGGATAAAGCATACTACAAATTAGTAAATAGTTTATTAAATTATTTTTTAATAAAACTTGACTTAGATGCTTTGACATAGTTTTGATTAAGTTATCAATGCAACTTTTTATAAAATCAATAAAATTAATTGTAAATAATTGCTGAAATTTTTGACTTTGCTCAACAATGTTACGAAGGGTGAGTATTTGTTCAATACAGCTTCTTCCTTTCCGAAAACCTGCTTGTTGTTCTCGAAGGTGTTTATCTACCGCATTACTTAAACGATTTAAAATTACTTTGCAAAACACCTTACCAGGAACAGACAACAAGGTTATTCCGCGCCAATTATTGCAATCATTGAGACTTCTTTTTTTGGGAAGAGTAACAATTACTCCTTGCCACCAATCATTTGGAACTTGTTCATTATGCAATATAACATTAAATAAATGAGCAAACTCACTTGCTACAACATTACCTCTATGTTTGAGCATCTCTGAAATTATCTTGTCAAGTCCTGCCTTATTGTTTTTCAACCTCTGAATTGCATAAATCACTTCAGCTACAGAAATGTCATCAATGCATATTTCCGGATTTTGAGTCACATTCATATCATTATCATTATCAAAATCTATGAGAGTATTTGGCATAGGCTGATTAAGTACTTCTTCATAATGTTTTACCCATCTAGATGATTGCTCATTATTTGTTAGAAGTAAACGACCATCTTTTCCTTTGATTGGAATATCGGTGTTCTTTCTAACTCCCAACAGTTGTTTCACAATTCTGTACAAAGTCTTGGAATCATATTTTGCTGCTGCTTTATCTGTTTTTTGCATCTGCTTTCTAATTAATTATTCTTATCTTTGCGGTAGCGTTTTTTAATATGTTTAATTGAATTTCTATGTTTATCACCAAAAATGTTAGATTGATCCCTTTTTTAATTCTGATTTCTTTCTGAGATCAATTAGATCCCAAGAGACTGATTATAACCCATTGTTTTTTTAATAAAGTTACATCTTCTACCTAGCACAATCTGTAATTATTTTTTGAAACAATTTCCATTGATCATCAGACCTTTCTACCCTTTTCAGATTTTCAAATGTATTTATGAACGAATCATAGAATTGGTTTAAGATATTTAGATGCTTATGTTTCTCACACGAAAATGAAAATAATTTTAAACGAACTTTTGCAACAACAAGATTGTGATCAGAACCAACATCTGCACCGCGATATGCACGTACATCTTGCAATAAAAATCGCCATTTTGTGCTAATACAAATGTTGTCAATCTCGTTTGCTGTTTTTTGGTTGAGGGATACTCACGTTGCTTTGTGTATATTTGTGAGTAAAAAATGTGTTGCCAACAGTCATTCCACAATAACTGTTTAGCGTCAACAACCTATAACCATTATTATTTGTGCTATCAGCATAGCCATGTGATCCAACATTTGAGAAGTACTCAGATCTATCTTTGTTTAATTTTGCATTGAAATCAGTGATCAATATTTTGATGTCTCTACTTGGCACATCATCCAACAAACTTTGTAATTGATCATAAAAGATATATTTTTGCTTATCCTCAATAGTCTCATAGACTTGCACAATTGTTACTTTTGCAAATCTGGTGTTGAATCTGGCTTAAATGATACAGTCGCTCACGGGCTTCCATCCATTTATAGCTTTAGCAGTATTTTTACTCAACATAATACCAACTCCATAAATATGATGTTATTCATGTCCAGAATGTAAAATTGATGTATCTCCACTATTCAAATGACCTTGACCTTTTAATCACATTTCACTAATACCAAAATATCTAAGTTGTACTTTTTCAGTTCTCGAAGGACTTGTTCTAACTGTCCAGTACGAAAAAGTGTGCGCACATTCCATGTCCCAACACTGGTTAACGTTTTGGCAATAAAGATTCTGCAAATCAAAGATTGAGCTTTTATTCGGCTTTTACTCAACCCTGTCATTTGTGTAACTGTCATCTGAATACGTGCGATTACTTCTTTGCCGTTGTGTACCAGAATGACATCCTCTTATTGTTTCTGTAGGAGTATACTTTTTACAGAAGCCAGGTTGCTAACCTTGTGCTCAAACCCTCCTCCTTTATTTAGGCTTGGACGAAACAATCTTCACACCATCTTGGTCGAGACCTTATTTTGGAAACAATGGCTAAGTCAATAGACTGACATATCCCTACACGCCTCCGAAAATCGTGAACAATGGAAGGGGGGATTATTCGAGATGTTATGCGAATTTGGAACTAATGAACATGTGGCTTTGCCACTAACTTTTGTTGTTATGTCAAAATATAACCTTGTTTTAATAATGTATTTGATACTCCACTTCAGCTGGTCCTATGTCCGGTTGGGTAAGGGTGAGTGTTTGAGCACAAGTAACTTGGCTGCTTTAAAATAAATACAACTAAATAAACAACCAGAAGATGCCATTTTATTAAACTACTAGTTGCTAACCTTGTGCTCAAACCCTCCTCCTTTATTCAGACTTGGGATTGGCTGGATTAAATCATTTCTAGTCCAGTTGGTAAATAAATAATAAATAAATACAACTAAATAAACAACCATAGAACGCCATTTTTATTAAACTACGCAAAAAAGTAACAACAATATGATTCCAATGATAGGATTTAACAAAATTTTAAATATAATTTCAATCTTCAATATACACGATATTCAAAGTCAAAAATCTAATGCACAATCATGTGAATTAATCTTGTTGCTCCGTGCCTTATAGAACGAAAGGATTTACAAAAAAAATCGTTTTTCAATTTTTATTCTATTTATATTTTAAATATTTAATTACTAGGTGAACATTTAGTTGTATTAACAAATATAATGGTTATTATAAAAATATTAAAAAAATAAATTAAAAATTTATTATTTAAAATATATTATTATGGAATACATAAATAATTTTTTACATAGATAAATTTGGAAAATTTTTGTTTTTTATTATTACGAGGTATTTACGCTAATATTGTTAAATCACTACAAATTTAAGGTATTAAAGAAAACTTTAAAAAATTATTATGCACATAAATTAACAATATATTAATTATTAGAAAAATTATGTCAATTACATTTATTATTATTATTTAAAAAATAAGGTCACATTTAGTTATTTGAAATCATTTGACCAAAATTGTTATGTTTTTAATTAAAATTCATTTTAATTTATTGTAATTGTCAGATTAAATAGGATACACATTTTTAATTTGAAAAGATAAATAACTAGTTAGTCTATTAATAAACATTTTTTTTAAATAAATATTATATATATATATATATATATTATTTAAATCCATCTATTTATTGATTTACGTGATGCTTTTTAAGTTTCCTTTCCTAGTTAATTCATGTGGATAATTATGCATTAATGTTTAATAATATAAATTGTTTATATTAATAGTATAAACCCTGTTTACTATTATGAATGATGTTCGCTTAAACAATTTAGTATAAATGACGTTAAAGTTGATTAATGTCTTAGCCAATCACGAGTTTACAAATCAAATTATTATTTTAATTAACAACATTGGAGTCAATATCTTCCTGAATGGTCCAATCAGAGAACACTCACAATCAACCTTCACATCTAATAAAATATACTCAAATTTCGACCAATTAAAAAAGAGTATAACATACGACATTAACCGAATGGGACCTAGATGAACATGAATTAACATCCCACAACCGGCACTAAATGCGGGCCCGCGTTCGACTTCACCGCCGAAAGATGCGCTTCCCATTAAACATTTAGAGTAGGAAAAAGCAAACCAAACGCTTTGTTATAATGTATATAAGTTGCATGTTAAAACTTGCTTATTATATTAATTTATCTTCAATGTAGCGAGTTCCAAGACCAATTGAGAAAAAAACAGGGGTTGGAGTATCAAAAAGCAACCTGTTCTTTTAAAACCAATATTGCTAAACGTCATTTGATTGAATTGGGAGTAGTGTATATAAAAGAAGCAATAATTTGATGACAAAGTTTAATGTGAAAACCAAATATCCACTGGTGAAAGATGCTTTTCTTGTAAAACATTCAAAGTGGTAAATGAACAAATAGCCTATAAATTAGTACAAATAAGTAGAGCATTTTTTCGAAAAAATCACTTTTGTTTTAGCTCATGCAACGGTTAAATTAAACGTTTTCCGTAAATAAATTAAATATAAATAGTAGAAAATACAAATTGTTAAACAATTAAACTTCATTTTGTGCAAATGTAACATAAAACATTATTTTTTTAAAAAACAATTGTAACTCTAATATGGGCAACTTGCACGTTGGCTCCTATACTTTTTTAAAATTTTTACTAATTTGAATGTTTGCACGAGAAACGCATCTTTCAGCAGTGGACATTTTAGCGAAACCGAACGTGGACCCGCATTTGGTGCCAGTGGTGGGATTTGAACTCATGCCCACCCACGTCTGGGTCGAGCGCTGTAACGCCACAATACCCCAATGTTAAAACTTACGTTTGTTGACTTTATGCAGTTTCCTAGTAATCAGTTTTTTAGTTGTCATAAAATACCAAAGTGGAAATAGTAAATAAATACGGTTTAATTTAAGATACATGATTTAATGTAAAAGTCAAATTTAAGATCAAGTTTCGACATATGCAATTTTTGATGTCAAAAGTACACCTACATGGAACAAACTTATTGCTTGATTGGCCTAATGATACAGCGTTGGACTCGAATCTGGGTAGCTATAAGTGTGAGTGCTACAGTTGACACAATTGGTCTTTGAAAATGTCCATTTGCTGATAAATGTTTCCTGTTAAACATTGAGGCAGTAACAATCAAACGAATAAAAACGTATACTTTTTAAAGCAGATTGTTGTTAATAGGACAGTCGTCGACTGGAAACTGCGGGCTCATGTTCGGATTTATTTTATTTTATGTTTGCTACTTTGAATATTTTACGAGAAACATCTTTCAACAGTGGACAATTAGCGAAGCCAAACGTGGGCCTGCATTTTAGTGCCGGCGATGGGATTCGAGCCCCGATGCCCACCGAGGTCCGAATTTGAGCGCTGTACCGCCAGAATACCCCGGCAATTGTTGGGAAATGGGTTGCAATAAAACATTTAAAGTAGTAGAAAATTGAAAATAATTAATAAAACGATTTGTTGGTGTTCTAAATTAGTAACATGTATACAAAATAATTAACAGTTTTTTAAAAATCGATTTTATTTATATGCGTAATTATGAAACAAACACGTTATTGCTTTGTACATGTGACTTGATGGAAGTACTTTTTTTTAATCTTAATTTAACATACCTCCAAGGTTGTTTGTTTAAACATGAATGTAGTATAATTGATTAGCTTTTGTAACATTACTTAATTGTAGTAAGCACATTTAAGTTTTACTAAAGCAATTTTTAAGTATTACTTTAGCAGTATTAATGAACATAAATATTGTTACAAAATTTTAGTTTATACAATTTATATACTTTTTAGAAATTGGAGAACAAGTTCATTATTTGCTGAAAAATTAATTATTTTATAAATTATGTATACATATGTAAAATAGATATTATTATTATTATTACAAAATTCTTTTTGGAGCAATAAGACAGCAGTTATAACAAAAAAGTCCCATAATTCAAAACGAACATGGAACAACAAAATTGTTTCATGTATTCGAACATTTTGCCAAACGTTTTATTTGATCCCGTAAAACATTCATTTTAATTACGTCTTCTCGAATAGCCATGTTTTCTGTAATCTACCAACCATTCTGTTGCCATTTTCGATCGTTCATTCCAAAACCGTTCTTGCTGATTTTTTGGGCGGTAAACGTAGAATTTAGTCAAGTAATTTCTTTCGTCTAATTGTAATGATGTCATGGAGTGAACGAGAGTCAGTTTTTTCATGATCTCATGATTTGAAATGTGATCGCGCCAGGTAATCTTTAAAATACTTCTAAAACACTAGCGATGAAAAACATTTACCATCTTATCAATCTTGTCCGTTTGCTTACACGTTTTACTTCCATCTATTGCCATAGGAATGATTTTTGATGCGTACAAACAAATTTTTGTCTTCAGGTTGATAGAAAAACATAATCACATTGATTTGATTTTATGGAAGACTGACATTGCCTTTCCAAGTTTGGCTTTAACATCCATTTCAATTTTTCCGTTTTTATAAAAAGACAGGAAAAACGTTTTCCGTTTGTGAAGAATAGTAGTTTATTTAAATATAATACTGGAAACTGTTTTAATATATTTGTTTATAATCTAATTATACATTTATTTAATAATAATAATAATAATAATAATAATAATTGAATTTTTAAAATTCACTTAGCTATTCAGTAATCACTTATGATAATTATTATTTCTACTTATGTACATTCAGTTTTATATCGCAAAACGAAAAAAAATAAGAAGTAGTTATTTATTATTTTTAAATTAAAATCGATAACAATACTTAACATTATTCATTTTTTACTGAGTATAATAATCAACTTAATTAATGAAATGATGTACTTAAAATTATAAATTATTAAATATGCTTTTTTCACATTAAATAAAAATTATTCAGATGCGACGTTTTTCGTCACTGTCTGTCAAAAAAAAGTTAAACAATTGGAAATTGAAATCCAAAAATTAATGTCTGCAAAGATAACAAAAAATGTAAAAAATGAATATTTTAAAATTACATTTTCCACGAGACAATGAATGGACTTAAAATGTTTATTTGAAATTCTAAAAAAGGATTTTTTAAATTGCAAAATTTTAAAAATTTGCAAATTTTTGTTTTAAAAATTAACGATATCAGATGAAAATATAGCGTCTTACTATTTTTCCCCCATGTTTGTGTATAACTCCCAAAACAGTGTATAATAAAAACCCAGTAATTTTACTAAAGGATGTTAAGCAATTACATAACTGAAAAAAATAACTCAGTTTTATCATGCTATATACAATACTATGTAATAGGTATAATAGAATGATAAATTAATTTTATTACTATGTATTGTTAAAATAAAAAAACATTATATAAACTAAAAAAACGAGTAAAATTATTAATATAAAATATAATGTCAAACATAACAAAAATGCAGAACACGTAAAATGTTTTCAATTATCAAATAATTGATTGCGTAATGTTTAATAATAAATGCGACCATCTTTCTTTCTAACCACTTAATTCAGGTGGTTTGGAATGCTGTCAAGGGAACTGTCGATATATTCTTGTTTCATCTTATATTAAACAACAAACCGAATGCAATCATACAAATCCTCCATTTTGGTATGCTTATTGATGTTACGCATGCTGAAAATATTTTTAATAGTTAGGTGGCAATTAGATTAAATAATTTTTTCATTTTAACCTATTGAATGTCTAAATGTAGATTTTTTTAAAATAAAGTAAACCTAGATAAACATAAATAATTATATATAGTATACTTATATATATAAATAGAAAAGTGTATTTTATTATTATTATTATTATTATTGCTGTTATTTATATTATTACTATTTCTATTATTATTGCTATTATTATTATAGTTATTACTTTTATTACCATTATTATTATTATTATTATTATTATTATTGTGGAAAAAATTTCTAGTAAGTGGAGATTTTAGCTTAGCCAAACCGAGACCTCTATTTAATTTTGGTAATCGATCTGTAATCCACACCTATCCACGTTTGAGTCCAATGTTGTATTACTTGACCAGTCCGGTATTAGTTATAAAGTAATTACTATATGTTTCAACTTTATATATAACGTTTTATTTAGAGTAAAGTATGTATAGTTAAAACATGACAGTTTTGGATTTAATTTTTTTACCAACATTTATGTGCGTAGATATAATAGTAAGACAAAAAATGCATACCGTGTCAAATTTAATTGTCAGTAATAAGTTTATTATGTGTGTATAAAATGTGTTGGTTAGTATACAACCGTTGAATTACTTTAACATATGTCAAATAAAAAAATAAAAAAATGTAATTATTAACGAAATATTATATTGTTAGTCAATATCTAACCAACAAGTGTTTTAATAATACACGTAGTTAAACATATTTCAAATGCATTTAAATTTATTACAAAAATTGTGTATTATACTGCTTTATCAAACCCATTTTTATTAACAATATTATTATTGCTATTATTATTGTTAGTATTATTATTAATAAAATTACTATTATTGATATTATGATTACTTTTATTATTATTGTCATTAATATTATGATTAGTATTAGTAGTATTAGGATTATTTTTACAAAACCATTTTACTCATTAAATTAAACATTAACATTTTTCAGGCTTTTACATTCAACCATGCAATCTCAATAATTTACTAAAATAGAGTCTTTTTGTTATTTCTCTAGAAGTAATTATATTTTTTTATTTCTAAATAAAATTATTAAAAGACGTAAACTGTAAGATAAATTCATTTTGTACTAATATTATCAATCTCAAACAACATTTAGCTATAAATAGAAGAACGTGCTACTGTCAAACTTAATGCACTATAATTGATTCGCATTTGTGAAACTATAGTTATTATCTTACGAGCATTAATTAGTTAAATATTTTATAAAAACTAAGATTTAATACCAATATCATTGTAAAATTGTAATTTAGGTTAAGACCAAGAGTGTCAACACTTTTTTAATTTGAAAAACGAACAAATTAGTTGCTTAAAAATATGATTACACCTATTAAAATGAATAATAATATATTTTAGGTAATATTCATTGTTTTCTAGCATTTTCTTAAAGTGTTTAATGTAAAGCCTTCTACGTTTTTTAATCCAATGTTTTAGAATTCGATGTTGCATGACATTTGCATTAATTTTCTTAATCAAAGATTTTTATTTCTCAAAGCATTTACATTTTAAAATAATTTTAGCAAATTACAATTATATTAGAGTTTGTGTTATCTGGAGGCAATTGTATAGATGTTTATTTTGCCGGGGTGGCCTAGCAGTACTGTGCTCGACTGGGACCTAGGTAGGCATCGGGGTTCAAGGGGGGGGGGGGGGGGGGGGGGGGGGGGGGGGGGGGGGGGGGGGGGGGGGGGGGGGGGGGGGGGGGGGGGGGGCCCTTAAAACATTCAAAATGACAAAAATAAATCAATATCAAAATTATAATACAAATTATATTAGGTTTTTTTTAATGTAGACTAAATTATTGGTTTTGCTAATTATTTAATGCTTTAGGATATCAAATTGGAGAATTTGCCAATTTCAATGCTACATGAAACAAGTACTTACTTTGACCCTATTATAGTATATTTTAATACTATTGCAGCCAAGACCTTACTAAAAACTTATTATAAAAGGACATGCCCATTAATTCAATTGAGAATATTATGTATCATAACAGGACCTCCTCTCCCTAACATAAAAACAGCCACCTCATATTGTACCTATCAGTTTACTTGTAGTCGAGGTGACAAATATATTGATCGGATAACTTGTTGCTTAGCTGAGCGGGCGGATAAACACATTCTTAATTGGATCAATAAGGAATCCAACTCAAACAAACGTTTGTGCATTTTTGTCGATATTACGTCATTGAGTCAAAGCGAAACACCGAGTTAATTTTATTGATTACTTTAAAGTGTTGATCACTGCTCAAGCATATTTAAAACTGTTCACACATTAAAATCCATTTTGTGATCCCGAAAACAATTTGTGACTTCATTAAATTTAGCTTGGCCTTAATATAGGCATGCTATGCATGTGTATGTTTGTGTAGTTATTGATTTTAAGTTGATTACATCATATTACATCATATTATATATATATATATATATATATATATATATATATATATATTCGACTGAAGAGAATATACGAAATAAATCCATCTCACAGTTTAATAATTTATTATTATTTATTAAATAAAAATATAAAATTAAGTAAAGAAATTTATTAAAATAAAATGAACCTCTAATTGTTTAAGATAGGACTAAAATTCGTAAATTATTATTATTATTATTATTATTATTATTACTTTATTATTATTATTATTGATATTATGGTTATTGGCTTAGATATTTCTGTAGAAGTACCTTTCAGTACACAATTCAAGTTCACTTTGTGCCTTTAATACTGACTATTAAATGTTGATATATATTGACTGGTTTGACTTGAATTGAACTATCACAAATGCATAAAAAATCGATAAATGTCCGCTTGTTGAAAACTGTGTTATAAACTACTAATTTTGTTTACTTTTGGTTTAACCGTGTTTCATCTGATGCTTTTTCTATTATATATATATATATATATATAACACGAAAAATATTGATAATGCATTTATTTATATAAACGGCTGTACAAAATCACCAATTGCATTTATGTTGGAGCACTTAAACAAATATTAACTATTGGCATTGATTAAAAAGATTATTTATACATACCAATAAATTTTTTTCAAAAAATTTGTTGCAAATATATAAACAAATGGTTAAACCAAATGATAGTAGATACTGTTGCCATGATAGCAAAAATTGATCAAACTATTTTTGCATATTTTCAAAATTGTCTAAAACCCAATTGAAAAAGCCCAATTGTAACTTGCTGCCAAAATTAAGCTTTTATCAGCTACCTCGCTACATAAGCATTGATGCAGTTGTACGTCATTTTAGTAATTAATTTTTAAAAGTACAATTGTTTATATGTGAAATAAAAATATTTTGAAAACAATTCAATTGATATCTTGAAATGTTCTCATTAACTTATTTATCTACTAAAAGTTCCATTTATTATGTTTAACTTTCTTTGAACTCGTTGCTACTTGAATTCCTTACGGAAAACCTTAAAGTTTAGCAAGTTAACAAAGTTTCCTGGCTGGTAGATGGCATCCTTGTGACGACGTCATGGTTCGCAAATATTGACAAGACCATTTGATTTTTTGTCAGAGTTATCTCTCTTTTCCCAAGGACCACATGTGGGGTACACCCTAAAATGCCTTTTAGGTATCCCGCCGCAGTGGAAGCCCAGATACGCCACTGTGCATTCGGTACTCGTTGTTACTAGTCCAAATGATTATGGACACTTAGTACGGGATGCACCACATGGAGGAGAAACAGTTAGGAAGGTTTTTTATAATTCCCAAGAGTCGTAATCTAATTGTCCTATTGGCAAATATGTAAACCATAACATTTGACATACTAGTATCATGCTTGTGTTGTAAAATTTTATCTAGAATTTTATTTATATCGTGATTATGGAGTCTCACATACTTAATGCCAATGTTTCATTTACAGTCAGTATGCTCCAGAATAAAACCTAAATATTCTCTATATATTGTTTGTTTTAAATTTTTTGGTTACAGGTTTTTTATAAATGTTTTTATTAATTGGAGTATTTAGATAAATTTTTATATAATTTTGTTAAACGATTGTTTATTTTAAGTATAAAATGTATTGTTCCATCTTTTTGTTTGAATGAAAAACTGGTGTGCAAAATGTAAATAATTCTTGCACATTATTAACATAAAAGTTTAATTTTGTGATTATTGTACAGTTTATAACAATAACAAAAGTTAGTGGCAAGGCCACATGTTTATTAATTCCAGGTTTAGTTAGCATCTCGAATAATCCCTTTCCATGGTTTACGGTTTTCGGAGACCCAAAAAGGTATGTCAGTCCATCGACTTAACCATTGTTTCCAAAATAAAGTCCCGGTCAAAATAGTGTAAAAATTGATCCAAACAGCATCCACACAATTACGTTTTTGACCACTGTTCCTCGTCTTCCAATTGGCATTTGGACAAGCCAGAGTTACGATACGTGAGAGTGTATTAGGATTTTTACAAAGAACGTGTCCAAACCAGCGCAATCTTCGTTATCACGATACAAGTGAAGAAAGATCATCAAATTGGAGGTCATTTTGAATTTACCAGTTGCTGATTCTTTTCGTCCAATCCCTTGATACGGAGGATGCGAAACGGATGTTGTTCCAAATGTATCTGAAGCATTTTGCTTTACATCTGTCAAGCTTTATGATCTCTGACTCTGTAAATGTCCACATTTTGCTGCGTATAGAAGTACTAGGCAAACCAATGAATAGAAAATGTTCATTTTCGTGTTTGGATGGATGGTATTTCATCTTCATATTGGATTGGCAGGTTTTCCAAAAACAGCAACAGTCATACAAATTCGACGATTAACTTCACTAAATTGCGTTAAATATATATTTTACAAAGTTATTAATCTAAATTATAAACTATTATTTGGTGTTGACTTACAGGTCAGTTAGAAAATTACAAACTTTGTAGAATACATTTTTTTATTTCAACGTGATACACTACATTTGTAAAAACCTATTAAATTTCAAGGGTTTGAAATGAGTAATTCAGTTTACTAAATTGTAACTTACACGAGTTTCAAGTTACATATTGCCAGCTAACTTATATAATAAAATGCATGGAACATTAACAAAAAATATTAATTCAGTGTATTGTGCAAAAAGTAAATTTTGGAATAGCTGTAGAATTTTGCAGATTGCATCAATGAATCAATTTTCTACCGAGTTTTGAATCAAAATAAATGACTCATATTATTATTAGAGAAATAAAGTTTTGTTTTAGATTTACAATTATTTTCGGAATATCTGAGTTGGTGTGTTGTTTTCTCGAAGCCAAATTTCACGTTTCAAATAATTTTCGTCAAGAATTGTGTTTATTTATACCAACTTGAAGTTAATCCTAGTCTGTTGTCTTATCAACCAATAATTCAACTTTCTGCATATGACATGTTATGCTGGTCTAAAATCTTTTCAATAGCAATTTCAACTATGATTAAAAGTGCACTTTTTAATTGTGCTCTTTTTACTTTGCACATTTTTCAATATTTTACAAAAATGTGCTTCCAGTAAATGAAAATGTCCGCATTTAATACCCTAGATCGAGTCCAATTCTGCATTACTAAACTATCCCAAAACTACCGTAGGCCATTGAATAATTATGTAATTTATTTTATATTTACGACTTTTACAGGAAACATTTGTCAGCAGTATAGATTTTAATAAGGCCGAACGGTAGATGATAAAACCAACCAAGGGGAAAAGAATTTTAAAAAATCCTATTGGTCAACCTCCGTGAGTGAGTGTGAGTCACGTTGGTGCATTCTTCTATCAAAAGGGCATTGTTTGACCTTGAAAATGTATATAAGGTGGAAAAATCAATATTTACATAACACTATACAATTTGTATTGCATCATCGTGCAAATTTGGTTAACCATTTTGAAAATTTTCCATCCCCAACTGCCGAGTAATCACCACTCATACAAAAGGTTGTCTGACTCTTATTGGCTCCTTCTTTCGCAACTTTTTCCCTTGGTTGGTTTTATCATCTACCAGCCGAACGTGGGTCCGCATTTAGTGCCAATAGTGAAGATCGAACTCATCTTCGTCTGAATCAAGCGCTGTACCTCTACACCACTACCCAATCATACAAAGTAGACGTGAGGAAATAAACAATTAAAACTACATCTGTGTATGTATATTTATTTATTATACTGATGGTGTTGCATCTAATGAAATAAATTGTCAACTTTCTTCACCTCCTGTTGCATTTGGAAAACTTGCCAAATCAACTATGAAAACAAAAACTCATCAATCGAAACACAAAAATATTTTTTTTTCATTGGTTCGCACAGTGCTTCTATATGCAGCTAAAACCTGGATTTTCACAAGGTGAAAGATGATTAAGCTTGACAAATTGGAAGCAAGATGTCTCAGATACAATTGGCACAAGACCCATTTCGCATCATCCGTATCGAGGAATTAGACAAAAATGATTAACAACTGCCAAATTCGAGATTACCTCCAACTCCACGATCTTCGTTCATCGGTTTCGTGACAATAAAGATTGCGCTGGTTTGGACACATTCTTTGTAGAAATCCCCGATGCAATCCCACGTACTGTAATTTTGGCTTGTCTAAATGCCGGTTGGAAGAAGAGGAAAGGATGGATGCTGTTTAAGACTACCTTTAAGCAGTTTTAACGCGGATATTATCCTGGAAACACTGACAAAGTTTTTAGACTGAAATGTCTGTGCACGCCTCCGTAAACTGTGGACTGTGGAAGGGGCTTATATGGGATGCTATGCGAACTTGGAATTAATACAGAGGTTGCTTTGTTACTAACTTTTGTTGTCGTATTTATTGTTATTTAGGTATATATATATATATATATATACTAATTCAAAATCAATACTTTTGTATTTAGCTTTTTTCAACTCTACTTTTCTTAAGACAAATTTTAAAGCATAATTAAAAATTAATTTATTCCATCAAGCTAAAATTTGTTTATGAAGATTTGGTAGGAAAAAGCAATAAAAAATCATAGAGTGCACAACCGGATTTAGAATTTTCCATTTAATATATAGAAAGCATGCAGTTGGTAAATGTTGTGTTATAATTAATTGAAAATTTGTAAAACAATTTTTTTTAAATTGAATAAAACTACTGAACTGATGGACAATTTTACAATGTATAAATATTTTGTATTTTTAAACTGTCTTGTTTGTGATTTGAAAATTACCTATTTTTCCTATTTTCAATTGTCCATTTAAAAACCGTTTTTCCTAGTTTTTTGGACAGTAAATATAATATTCCATCAGATAATTGTTTGTGTTCTATTGTAATAAAGTCTTGCATTAAACAAAAGTTTGTTCTTATTACACAACATCATTGTTCAAAGTTTGAGCTCGTCCATTAAACTTTAAAATGTTTTAATCTCTACTCTCTGCACCATATATATGACCACGTTCGGCTTCACCAAAATATCCTCTGCAGAAAAATGCGTTTCCCGTGCCAACATTAAAAAAAGTAAAAATGAATTTATAAAATATTGGTAATAATAAACATTAATCGGTTGGTGAATTTTTCATTTATTTTCACGTTCGACTTGCCCGGATGGACATGAGTATGATCTCCACAACCGGTACTCAGTATGGGCCCGCGTTCGGTTTGGCACTGCTGAAAAATGCGTTTGGTGTAAAACATTTAAAGTAATAAAAATAAATAAAAAACTGCGGGAATAATAATTAATGTGGTCAATTGAATATTTGTTTTGAAGAGGATATATGAACATAATAATAGATTGTTATCGTTATTGTAGTTTTTACATCAATTATTATTTTTTCCTTTTTATTATTATTATTATTATTAGTATTATTATTAATAATGTAAAAAGGGGGTAGATTTAATATTTTATCGACCAAATATTTGTGTACAATTCTTTTTTGATTTTCTATTTTATTTTTACAACTTTGAATGTTATGACGAGAAATATGTGCCTTTTAGCAAAGCCGAACCTAGGCCCTCATTAAGTAGGCCGGCAGTGGGATTCGAACCCATGTCCACTAGGTTCAAATCGAGTGCTGTATCGCTAGGCCTCTCTGACATAAATTGACTAGATAATTTATGTCACAAAAATGTGTCATTATTTTACAAAATAGATGTTGAAGCTATACTTGAAAAGGCAACGTTAGTCTTCCATAGACTCAAATCAATATGGTCACGTTCTCCCATTTGACAAACCTTTGTCTGTACGCATCAATAATCATTTCTACGATAATATTTGGGAGGGAAACATGGAAACAAACAGACAAGATTAATAAGAGGGTAGATGTTTTTCATCACCAGTGTCTTTGAATTATATTATAAATTACCTGACGCGATTATATTTTAAATAAAGAGATCATAAGAAAAACTGAATTTTGTTTATTTGCATGACATTATTTCAATTAGACGAAGAAAATTACTCGATTAAATTCTACGTTTACCGCTCGAAAGACCAGCAAGAACGGTTTCGAACTGGAAAATCGAAAATGGTAAAAGAAAGGTTGGTAAATCAGCGAAAAGTTGATTAAGAAACGTTTGGAAAGATTCAACTAAAATAAATGTTTTATGGGATTAAACAAAACGTTTGACAAAATGTTTTAACACATAAAATCATTTGGTTCCTCCATGTTTTTTTTTCATTATGATAATTTGTTGTTGTTTTTGCTGTTACTGTGATTTTGCTTTTTTTAAGCAAAGGGTTTTTGTAATGTAATTTTACTAAGCACGTCTTTTATTCTAGAAAAAATAAATTTAATTCAATTAATGTGCAGAAGAAATCCAGTGGTACAGTCCTCAACTTGGACCTGAATGGGCACGGATCCTAGTATCGGCACTAAAATGTAGACCCATATTCGGCTTCGCCAAAATTTCCACTGCTAAAAAATGCGCTTCCCGTAAAACATGCAAAGTAGTAAAAATAAATAATTTAACTACTTGTAAAATATATTTAAGCAACAAATTTGTAATAGTCTGGTTGTACAGCGCTAAACTTAGATGGCCATGGGTTTGAATGTCATTGCTAACCTTCGTTTACCTTGGTCCACAGGCTGAAAAATGCCTTTTCCGTCAATCATCAAAAACAGTAGCAACCAAAACATAAAAATAATAATCTAAAATAAACTCTTGTTAAAACGTTTGTTATGTACACATTAGTCAAATTGCGTTTAAATTGTTGACTGAACACTTTTAAAGTGAACACACAACCGCAACAATATCTGTTTTACACAGATTTATTTATGTAGTAGAAAATGTATCAACTTTTGTTTGTATAAAATAAGAAGTAAATGTTCTAAAAATAGCAGAATATAAAAATCGATAAAAAATGTTTAAATTTTTTATTAAATGCATATATACGCATTATTTATTTTCTTCATTTACAAGATTTAAAATGCTAATATGTTATCTAATTTGATTATAATTGATGTTTTAACAGACCAGAACAGCTAGTTGCATAAAAATTTCTATTTTTGTAAAGCATTGATCGTACATATATTACTAGCATTACATGGCGTATTTACCAGTAATTGTTATCCACTTATTGATTAAATAGCACTTACATAATTATATATTACTATTATTATTATTATTATTATTATTATTATTATTATTATTACTATTATTATTATTACTATTATTATTATTATTATTATTATTATTATTATTATTATTATTATTATTATTATTATTATTATTATTATTATTATTATTATTATTATTATTATTATTATTATTATTACAAAACCCTTTTGCTTTAAAAAATTAGCATGGGGCAATAAGATAATAATTACAGTAAATAACAACAAAGTCACGTAATTCAAAAAGAACATAAAACAACAAAATGTTTCTATGTATTTGAACATTCTGCCAAACGTTTTGTTTAATCCTATAAAACATTCATTTCAATTAGATCTCCACAAGTAGTTCTTAGCCAAGTTTTCTGTGGTCTGCCAACCTTTCTTTTACCATTTACAATTGTCCATTCCAAAACAGTTATTGCTGGATTTTCGGGCGATAAACGTTAAATTTAACAAAGTAATTTTTTTTGCCTAATTGTAATGATGTCATGGAGTGAAAGAGAGTCAGTTTTTTTTATGATCTCATCATTTGAAATGTGATCGCGCCAGGTAATCTTTAAAATACTTCTAAGACACCGGCGATGAAAAACATCCACCATTCTATCAATATTGTTCGTTCGCTTTCACGTTTCACTTCAATATATTGCCGTAGGAATTATTATTGATGTGTACAAACGAAGTTTTGTCTTTAGGCGGATGGAGGAACATGACCATAATGATTTTGAGTCTATGAAAAACTGACATTGTCTTTCCAAGTCTGGCGTTTATTATCAATTTTGGTTTTTCCGTCTTTACCAATGATGCTTCCCAGATATGTAAAGGAATCGACAGTATCAATATTTTGTCTACTAATTTTGATGGGTAAATCATTGTTTGATTTAGTGCACAACACTTTTGTCTTTGAACAATTAATCCGTAGCTAACCTTGCGTTCAAATCGTCCTCCTTTATTCAGGCTTGAAACTGGCTAGATTGAATCATTTCTGGTCCAAACTAGGCGGAGTTAATTATACATTAGTTAAATTAATTCATATTAATTTATTAAAAAACTGTTATTGAATAAATCTCATGTATTCGTCTTAAATTACGTTGTACTTTAATTCGTTGTGCCAAAAAAGCAACAGAAATTATTCAATCTAGCCAGTCCCAAGCCTGGATAAAGGAGGAGGGTTTGAGCGCAAGGTCAGCAACCTGTTCTCTGTAAAGAATTTATACTGCTACAGAAACAATCAAGAGGACGCCATTCCGGCAACCAACGGCAAAGAAGTGATCGCACGTATCTAAATGATAGAGTTACACAGATAACAGAGTTGAATGAAAGCCGAAGGAAAGCTCAATTTTTGATTTGCAGAATTTTCAATGTCAACAAGACTTTGTTGTTCTTGTTGTCTTATTGCCCTATGCTTATTTTTAAAGCAAAATGATTTTGTATAATATAGTAATATATTACTATTATTATTATTACAACACTATTTTGTTGTAACAAACATGGATCAACAGGATTACAATAACAACCGCAACAATATAAAGCCTACAACTTGTACAAAGCATGTGTTTTAGCGTTTTGCCAAAATATATGTCTCATTACGTGACATTCAATTTAATCTTTCCAGATGGCTCATATTCATGTTGTCTCTATTCTACCCCCCATATCTTTCTTCTACCATTTTCAAATATCTATTCCACACCCATTCTTGCTGGTCTATCGAGCGGTAAACGTAAAATTTAATCAAGTAATCTTCTTTTTCCAAAACCAAACAACATTACAATAAATTTGCAAAATATTTTTATTGTCATGTAATATTTTTTTCTAATATTCTAACAGGAAATAGGTGTATTATTAGCATCAACAGACATTGCAACTATAAATCATACTGTCAAGATTTTTCCAAAAAAAATTAAGGTTTTTAATGTAAAAAGGTTTAAATTTTAACTTAAAATTAAAACAAATAATTTAGTTGATGTATTTTACTCAGTTGTTTGAATAAAAAATAAAAAATATTATTAATCTTTATTTCAATTACAATTTTTATTTTGTACATTTAAACACTGTGACTTTGTTTAAAACTTGTTGTGAAGAGACTTTTTTGTATTTAAATGTATCACGTTTGTTGTTGACGCGACTGTGGTTCTGTAAGTATATTGTGTTTTGTTTTCCTCTTGGTAAACAGTATTGGTATATAATTTGAATTATTTTGTAATAATAAATTGTAGAACGATAATTTAGATCACACAAGAGCCTGTTTGATTGAAATTAGCTGGGGTGTTGATAATTATTCGTATCAAGTTAAATCAAAGGAAATCAGGACCGAGATCTCAGTTCAACACTGCCAACCGTTGGGGTTTGAAGTCAAATATCACTAAATTTGGAGTTTTTCGGAAACTCGATTTGTTATATTGGCCGAGGTCACCATTTTGTATACTTACTTACACCACTAAAAACACTGTTCATTGGGAATTGAGCTTTCATTTGGCTTCTAGTCATGTAAGCTTTCTTTTCTATCAATATTTGCTTCGTGAATGACGAGAAGATCACATATACACATTAAGTGCAGAACCAATGTGTATTTAAATTCATGTCTGCCGTATTTAGCAAGGTTACTATCCAATCCCAACAAAGTTCAAAGTGACCTTTATATTAGCCTATCCAAATCATGAGTATGTTTTTTCATTTTTCTTTGGTCTGACCAATTACCGTTGTTCGTAATCTGCCCATTTTAATTTGTGACCATTTATTAAGCTTCATCCAGGGTATTATTTTATTAGTCATGCTCATTCATGAATTATTCGCATTTCATGTATACTGTTATATTTGCACACTATTAACCATAGTGTCCCCTAAATAATACCATGCCTCTTTACGCATATCATATTGAACATGACTTTGAATATACGCTGATTTTGAATTGTTTTTTAGCCTATGTAATTTAATCTTATTTTACTTATTTATTTATTTATTTTTGGACTGATGTTACATACTGCTAATTGTATTGTATTTTTATAATTGTACATATTTTTTGTGTGCTGAAAGCTACTTCTATATATATAAAATGGGACTTGTCAAAATTAACACATTAAAATTGGTTGACTTTCCTTACATCACTTAAGCATATTAGGCACATCGACATTGTACTAAAACAACCATTAAACATTACATTAGCAATACCAATATTCAAAACAGTAAAAATATTTCTTTTTACAAATAGCATTACCAAATTCCCGTTTAGACTAAAAATCCAGAATTTACACATTTCGATAACATGAAAATACTACTACATTATTTGCTTAAAAATAAATTGTATTATGAAATATATACATAAATACAAAACAGACATCACCAATTGTCCAAAGTTAATAGTTCAGAAAATAACCATGGTTTTTTATAACTTCTTTTAACCGCTTTGGATAAGATCCGACCAAATTATTAATAAAATCTTGTGGAATTCGATTGTTGAACACATAATTAACTTTTTCCTTGAGTGTGCCTCGATTTTTCGTCCGATTCACCTCTTGTTTAAGATAACTGATTACATGTGGTCATTTTGTTGTCCCATGTGCATTTTGAATTATGCGAACTGGCTGTTGCTTTTTGCTGTAACTATTATCGTATTACCTCGTGTTTATTTTTAAACCAAAAAGGGTTTTGTAAATCATAAATAAATAATGATCTCATTGTTTAAAATGTGATCCCACCAGGAAAACTTTTAAATATTTCTAAGGTACCGGCGATGGAAAACATTTACCAACTTGTCAATAATAATAACAAATTTACAGGATCAAGGTCCTTCACTAGTAGCTCAGTGCTTTAAGGCGCTGGTCTGACACCAGATAGGGCGTGGGTTCAAGTTCATGTGTTTAAAACATGGAAGGAATGCGCTGATGATAATTTCAATTAAGGATGAAATAATTGTATTACTATTTCAAAAATTAACGTAAAAATGTATGAGTATTAAGTCTAAATTAATTTGTTATATCCGATTGTTTTTTCTTAAAAATAAATATTGATGATGAAAAATAATGTTAAGTACTTAATAGCTTCTTTATATATACCTATTTATTTATTTAAAAAGTCTGAGTCGGCTAAAATTGCAAATTTTAAAATCTACTTCTATATAAAGGTGGATAATAAGTTGAAGTTTCATTATTTTTATAATAATTAGCCTATTATTACTTTGTATATTTAATTTTATTAAAAATGAACAATAACTAATCCTTAAAATTGATGTTAAACGCGCATTCAAATCTGCCCTGATTGTGATGTCATAATAATTATCAAAATAAACATTTAATAATCTAATTTATATAAATAAAAATAATAAAAATAATTTTTTTTTAATTTAATAAAAATTTAAAAACAAATCGAATAATATATTATTTACATTTAACCTTGAGATTCCGCTCATCCGCTTATTTTGCTTTCTGATTGCATTGTTTGTGAAATGGACAATAGTGATAAAAATGACTTCATCTTACCAAAAATGAATATCGTGTTATTAACTTTAAAGTGACATAACATTATATTAACATATATACGAAACCAATAAAGATGAAAATATTAATAAGAGTATTTTAAGTGTTTTCCCGATGCATAAAACACTGAAATTGATTCGTTTTACAAGAATTCTTATTTTTCGCCGCTTTGCTCTACATTGAGCAAAGAGTTTGTGTTATTGCACCTTCCAGTAAAGATCAAAAATGAATCCATTTAGCCAGTCCCCAGTCTGGATAAAGGAGGAGGGTAATTTTAACAAAATCATGTCACAACCATTTAATCGTTATCATGCTTCAAATTGGTTCTTGATGCAAAACCAAATAGGAAAAACTGACCAGAAAAACCATAAAATTATGATAATATTGGAGAAAAACGTGTAACGATTACTTACAAATGATTAAAAATTGTATTATACAATTTTAAAACATTTATAATAAACCTATTTCATAAACATTTTAGAAATAGTTTAACCAATTTTACTTATTCCACAGTAAGAAACAGGAATGTAAATGAATCTGGTTTAACTCTACCGTTACCAAAGGTTAAGCCATCTATTACCAAAAAACAAAAGATGATAAATTAACCTTTCGTAAACTATGGAGTGAACGACACCTTTGTTATTGGCGTTCCGTATACTTTGCTGATGAAACAATGATTCGGGATGAACCATTTGGCTTTAAAAACAAAGTGTTGTGTGGCTCGAGTTTTCAAAAACATTCACTCCCGGTTGTTAGAAAGAAAGCCTATCCTCGACAAGTAATGTGTTGGTTTGGTATTAAGTATTATCAACCTATCAAATGGAGAATTATATCTGGTAACTTAAATAGTGAAAATTTTGTTTCAGTTATGAAGGATGTTTTTCATTATGAAATGCAACACACTTACACTGGGATTACTGCTGTTTTTCAGAACAACGCTCCATGTCATACGTCCAAAAAGGTAACGTCAAATTTATCTAAGTTTACTATATTTGCTTTATATTTACATTTAGACAGTAGAGGGGCTAATATTGAAAAAACTATCTTTCACTCATTTGTCACCTAACAGCCCGGATATTAATGTTATTGAAAATTTTTAGTATGCTAAAGCGCAACCTCAATAAGCATACTGAAATTGAGGATTTGTGTGATTGTATTCAGTTTGTTATTCAATATGAGATCGAAACAAGAATATATCAAAAACCTCAAAATTGATAATATTTCAAAACGCCTGGATCAGGTTGTTTAAAAGAAAGGCGATCACATAGATTATTGAATTTTTTGAACATTGTAGTGTCTTTAATCATTCAGTAACTGAAAAGTTTGCATGTAATCCGTATTTTTGTTAATAGTTGTCTTTATAAATCATGTTCATTTTACTCCATTTTCGATTTTGCACCAGTTCATATCTTATACAATTTTTTACTAAAAAATATATGTATATATAATTATCGTTTTTTTCAATTGTTATTTATTTGTGTCAAACGTTTGATAAATTTTAATTTGTTTATCTCAGTTTTTGGACATTTTCTAGGTGAGGAAACTAATTGGTTCAGGCATGATGCATTTCAAATTATATTTAATAAATAAAATATTGAAAACAAATATGTTTAATAGAAATGATTGATGTAATGTAAGTTAGACAACTACAACTTTTGACAATCACCTACTCACACATTGAACAAAAATACATTTAAATAGTAGTTATTTTTGTGTGCTAAAAACTACTTCTACCGAAGTAACTAAATCAATATGCAGAATAATAATAAGGATAATAATAATAACAGTAATAATAATAATAACAGTAATAATAATAACTAATAACAATAATAATAATATAATAATAATAATAAGTTTAACAGCAATAATAATAATAATAATAATAATAACAACAGCAATAATAATAACTAAGCAATAATAATAATAATAATAATAATAATAATAATAATAACAGCAATAATAATAATAATTATTATAATTATTATTATTATTATTATTAATTTAATAATAATAATAATGATAATAATAATAATAGTAATAATAATAATAATAATAACAATAGCAATAACTAATAATAATAATATAATAATAATAATAATAATAATAATAATAATAATAATAATAATAATAATAACAGTAATAATAATAACTAATAACAACAATAATTATTATGTTAATAATAATAATAACAACAACAATAACATTTATATTAACAACAATAGTATTATTATTATTATTATTATTATTATTATTATTATTATTATTATTATTATTATTATTATAACAATAATAGTCAGCTTAGAATTGTCAGATTAACTTGGTTTTCAGTCAACCAAGAGCACTGTACAATTTTTGAAATGGTAATATAGTTATTTCGTCCTTATTTGAAATTGTCATCAGCGCATTCCTTCCCAGTTTTAAACACACATGAACTTGAACCCACGCCCTATCTTGGTTGAGGCCAACGCCTTAAATCACTGAGCTACTAGTGATTGACCTTGATCCTGTAAATTTGTTATTTTTATTGACAAGTTGGTAAATGTTTTTCATCGCCGGTACCTTAGAAATATTTAAATGCTTACCTGGCGCGATCACATTTTAAACAATGAAGTCATGAAGCGAAATGACTCTTGTTCACTACATGACATTGTTACAATTAAGCGAGAACAATTTTGAAATAGACAATTGAAGATGGTAAAAGAAAGGTTGGACTAGACCACAGAAAACTTAGCTAAAAACTATTGGCAAAGACCTCATTGAAATAAATGTCTCATGGGGGATCAGACACAATGTTTGGCAACATATTCAAATACATGTAATCATTTTGTTGTCCCATGTGCGTTTTGAATTATGCGACCTGATTGTTGCTTTTTGTTGCAACTGTTAACCTATTTTTATAGCAGAGCTATTGTATCAATAATAATAGTAATACTACTACTACTAATAATAATGATAATAATAAATATTTAAATATTTATATTTTATGCTTATTACTTTAAATGTTTTACGAGAAACATCTTTCAGCAGTGGACATTTTGCGAAGCCGAATATTTAGTTTTAACTCATGTTCACCAAGGTTTAAATCGAGCGCTGTATCGCTAGACCACCCCGGAACAAATAAGGGGATGATCGTAGACCTCCCACTGGCACAAACTACTACATGTCCGAGAGATACCGATTAGGGATCGTTGCAGACTTCAACGCGCCGACGTGCAATAGCGAGTCTCCACCTGGGGCCAGAGCATTCGTGATCACCCTAATCCCGGTGCGTTTCTTAGTCGAATATAAACAAACAATGGCAATAGGCGCTTGATTAAAACGTCTTTATCATAACTCGTATTAAATCTCCAAACTTTATTCAGCATTATTTCTATTTAAACTGTTTTAATTTCAACTTGTAACTAAATAAATAATACACCATCATGATTAGGTATTGTTTACATATAAACAAATATTTTCATAAATATATTTTTTTCAATTTTGACTTTTCAAATATCCTATTTTGTTTATCATTCATACACAATATTTATTACTTTTTAAAAAAAATATTTTTTGTTATCAGTTGTGTCTGCATGATGCAACATAAACAGCGTTTTAATCACGTGATGTTAACAAAGAAACATTCCTAATCAATTAATTGTTGTTGGATATTTATTTAATTAAATATATTATACTAGCACGACTGATTAACTCTTATACATTTTTTTTGGCACACATTGAAAACGCTTGGCATAAAGTAAACAAATGCATTGTTTAAAAAATTAAAAGCCACTTTTAACTTGCAACGATTTTCAAAACAATTTTTGTCTGTAACTTTTGTCAAAAACAACAGCTTTTGTTTATGCGATTGTCACTTATGATTATATTTTAAATTATATTTAAAATATTTAAAAATATCATGCATATTATAATTTGCTTTTTTTAAATTGAATAAACTTTAATCAAACTTGAACTAATTGTTTAAGGTTATAAATACTTGATATTAATATGCCAAACGATTGTTTGCTTATTAAATATTAATAGTGTTGATTCCTTTACATATCTGGGAAGCATCATTGGTAAAGATGGAAAAACTGAAATTAATGTTAAAGTTAAATTTGGAAAGTCTTTTATAAACTCAAATCAATATGGTCATGTTTTTTCATCCTCCTGAAGACAAAACTTTGTTTGTACGCATCAATAATCATTCCTATGGTAATAGATGGGAGTGAAACGTGTAAGTGAACAGACAAGATTGATAAGATGGTAAATGTTTTTCATCGCCGGTGTTTTAGAAATATTTTAAAGATTACCTGGTGCGATTACATTTGAAATAATGAGATCACGAAAAGAACTGATTTTCGTTTACTACATGACATCATTACAATTAGACAAAAAAATACGTACTCCAATTCTACGTTTATCGCCCGAAAGACCAGCAAGAACGGTTTTGGAATAGACAATTGAAAATGGTAAAAGAAAGGTTGGCAGACTACAAAAAATTATTCGGGAAGATCTAATTAAAATAAACGTTTAATTTGAATCAAAAAATACGTTTGGCAATTTTTGTAGTCTCATGTTCTTTTTGAATTATGGGACTATGTTGTTCTTTTTTTGCTGTAACTGTTGCGCTTATTTTTAAAGCACAAGGGTTTTGAACTAGTAAAATAATAATAATTACTTTATTTAAAAAAATTTAAATTGTAAGAAGTTTGAAATATACTGACATTTGTGCATTTCTTCTTCTGTGCCGCGGTGATCTTGTAGTACGCATTTTAACTCAAAATTGGGTAGGCATGGCTTATGGGGGCCAGTTTGATTTTTGCTAAATGTGCAGCAGTAACAACCAAATTAATAAACAAATTGAAATAAAATAATAATGAACATAATTTTTTTAAATGTTTGTTACTTTGAATGTTTCACAAGAAACGTCTTTCAGCAGTGGACATTTTAGCGAAGCCGAACGTGGACCCACATTTTATTGCCGGTGGTGAGATTCGAACTCCGATGCCCACCGAGGTCCAAATTCGAGCGCTGTACCGCTAGACCACCCCGGCACAAATTTGAGCATATATTAAACATTTTTGTTCAAATATCATTTTATATTATATTTTAATATATTTAGTATTGAGTTGTTGACAGAAAAAATAAAACTTTTTAGTGTAAACACGTTTACATATTTTGTTATTGTCAATACTTTTACAATTGTTTTAATGCTTTGCTAGAAACATGTTTTTACAATTGGACAATTTAGCAAAGTCAATCAGAAACACGCATTTAATTCCAATAATTGTACTCAAATCCATGTCTGTCCAAGTTTAATTTCAGCGCTAAACCATCCCTCTGTACTTCCAACTGACAATTGTCTGGTAAATTTATTTGTTATTGTGTTCGGAGGCAAAAAGCAACATGAGAAAAATGTTTTGACAGCTGAAACGTGGAATTTAATTAGTTTAATAATTAAATGGTTGTGTTTTATATTTATTCATGTATTAATTTCTTTTATTGGGTTATTACTGCTTAAAAATTATACGGAAGATATTTTTAACAAGTGGACATTTAACGAAATTAAATGACAACAATAAGACAAAAACACAAACTGCATCAGTTCATTATTATTATTATTATTATTATTATTATTATTATTATTATTATTATTATTATTATTATCATTATTATGATTAATATTATTATTATTATTATTATTTTTATTAATATTATTATTATTATTATTATTATTACTATTATTATGATAACTATTATTACTGTTATTATTATTACTACTACTATTACTATTATTATTAGTATTATTAGTATTAGTACTATTATTACTATTATTATAACTATTATTATTATTATTATTATTATTAATAGTAGTAGTAGTAGTACTATGCTTTTTCTTATTATTATTAGTAGTAGTATTATTGTTATTATTATTATTATTATTATTGTTACTATTATTATTATTATTATTATTATTCCTATTATTATTGTTGTTATTACTACGAATATTTTTACTATTATTATTAGATTGTTATTATTTTTATTAATACTAATATTACTACATTATGTATTATGATTATTATGATTATTATTATTATTACTACTACTATTACTATTATTACTATTATTACTATTATTACTATTATTACTATTATTACTATTATTATTATTATTATTATTATCATTATTATGATTAACATTATTATTATTATTATTATTAATAATATTATTATTATTATTATTATTATTATTACTATTATTATGATAACTATTATTACTGTTATTATTATTACTACTACTACTACTATTATTAGTATTATTAGTATTATTAGTATTATTACTATTATTATAACTATTATTATTATTAGTAGTAGTAGTAGTACTATGCTTTTTCTTATTATTATTAGTAGTAGTATTATTGTTATTATTATTATTATTACTATTATTATTACTATTATTATTCCTATTATTGTTGTTATTATTACGAATATTTTTATTATTATTATTAGATTGTTATTATTTTTATTAATACTATTATTACTATTATAATAATAATTATTATTATTATTACTACTATTATTGATATTATTACTATTATTACTATTATTATTATTATTATTATTATTATTATTATTATTGTTATTATTACTGAAACTCTCAATTAATTAATAATTATTTCTGCTTTGCACAATTTTTGATAAGTATGTTTCCATTTTTAACAAAATATATTTTGATATAAATTAAAATTGTTTGTCCTCTTTTTTAACCACCATTCATTTCTATCATTAGTTTGAGGTAGCCAAATTAGAAATTAAAATTTCTTTGTGTAAAATGGCATTTAATTTATTCTTCTACTGTACATTTAACGAAGCAATCTAAAATGTAAATATTTATCGTGTTTTTTATACTAAAATTAAATAATTTTTTGTTTTTTGTTTTCGCGAGGTGAGGCGCGCGTCACGCTACACGTCCATTGGAGCGTTATTCATCCTTTTCTCTTTTCTTCTTTTTGATGATTATTGCAGTGTTTTTGCATTGTAATACGTAACTTGTTTTATTATTATTATTGCATATTAATAATTTTTGCTCGTTTTCTATAATTGTTAACTTCCACTATCTACCTTGATTTTATCTTGATTTCAAATATTTTTTCTGTCACTAATCCCCCTTTACCTCACCATCCATTTCATTTTTCTCCCTGAAAACTTGAGACAATTTGAGAACCGAGTACTAAAAGGCGTTTTGGCCTACTCAACTCGTGAAAAATCCTGAATCCTGAAAGATATTTTAATATTTTTTTTAATTGGAAGACAATTTACTGCGTTTTATTTTTGTTATAATTAACTTCAGTTATTTATACTACTTTAATCTTAATAAGTAACTAAGAATTTAGCTTTATTTATAAAAACAATTAATTTTATTTTCCTGTTAAGAATATTCATATTTTCTTTTATATTAAAATTGTTGTACTAAAATTACTAAACTAATTATTAAAAAAATATTTAATGTAGTTAATGACTCTAAATAACTATAAATTTTTTAAATGTAGAAAACAATTAAGATAACTTTAACGGAATACCTTAATGTATATTTAAGTCTAAGTTATTACAATATATTAAAATTTTGCACGGTATTGTAATAGAATTTTTAACAATTAAAACGGTTTTTAAAATTAAATTAGTACAAACATTGTTTCTTTTAACAAATTTCTGTATTTAATGAAAAACGTAGTATTCTGCATATGCACTGGTTTTTAACTATAGTTGTTAACATGTTAAATGGAAAACAATTATAAAATTTTGTGTTTCCGTGTTGTTGTAGCATTAAATTTAGTAAGGTTTTTTTAAAATAAAAAGTATTTTTATTTGTTTAATGTTGACAATTGACTTAGAACATTCCAGTAACGCAGTTTTTCTAACTGAAAACAAAGTCAATCTTTAGCGTGATCTAAAAATCAACTTTTAGAAAAACCACTATTATGATGTCAGAAGTTTATAAAATAACGTTTTTTTAAATAGTTGTGTTTTTTAATAGAAATAAGTTTATGCACGTGAGTTTTCTAATTATTTTTGGCGGCAGTTTATCTAATATTATGCAAATATACTATGCAATCTTAAAATTTATAAATAGGTATTCTTGTTATATATATATATAGCAGCAAAAAGTTTAGCAAATATACTTTACTGAAATTAGTTTTCTACACAATTAATCAGGTAAGGTTAGGTCAGGTCAGGTAAAATCATGAGTTATGTAGGAGGAAACTCCTTTTCGTACTCGGTTCAAAATATCAAATATCGACAAAATAAATCTCGAAAATTATGTATATAAATATAATAGAGCTGTAAATAAATAGGAATATAAAATTAAATATATTTATGGAGAAAATAATTGTCATACGCCGATTTAAAGGACTCGATGGAAGGGGCTGAGATAACATGGCTAGGTAGAAGATTCCACGCGGATATAACCCTATACAAGAAATGGTTTAAACGTAACCGGAATCTTACTCTAGGTTTGGATAACTTAAAAGGGTGCCCCCTTTGAGAATTATTTGCAGGAATAAAAAGAAATTCGGCACCATTTGACCTTAATAATTTATAAACTAAGATGAGATTGCCCCGGAGCCTCCTATCTTGCAATAGAAAAGCTTGAGAGATTTTAATCGGTTTGTATAGCTAACGTTCTTGAGCTGTCTAGAGGTCTTTGTGAACCTACGCTGTACTTTGTCTAAAATCTTAATATTCGCTTTTAGGTAGAGGGATGTAACTTGGATACAATATTTTAAATAGGGTCTAATACAGAGCTGGTAGAGCAACCGTGTACAACTTACCGGGACATTCCCGAGATTACGATTAAAGAACGTGGTGAGTTGGAACCCCTTAGAGGCTGCTATCCTGTGATGCGTTGAAAAGTTTAGGAATTGATTAAAAGTAACCCCTAGATCCTTAATTAAATTAACTCGAGTGATAGGAGATGAATCTGGCGCTCTAAATATATTGCCTGAATATTTACCAAGGGAGAAGTGTTTACGCTTGGAAAAATTCAGAAGAAGCGCATTTGCTATAGACCAATTGTAGATACTTAAAATATATAGTTAAAGTTGTTCAGGATTGGTATTCCAAATCTTGACATCATTAGCATATAACAAGATGTCAAAACAAACAACAGCAGGTAGGTTATTAATATAAATAATAAATAACAAAGGACCAAGGACGGATCCTTGAGGGACACCTAAAGTAATGTTAACTGCAGCGGAAGTAATATTACCTAATCTTACACTTAGTTGCCGATTGGAGAAAAAATCCATTATCCAATCGAGGAGAGGCGGACTAATCCCAAAGGCTCTCAGTTTATTCAATAATGCCGAATGGGGTACTTTATCAAATGCTTTGCAAAAATCAAAGTAGATGACATCGATCGAATGAGAGTACTCCAACATTTTAGTGAGACTATTAATGAACGTTAGTAAATTGGTGAGGCAGGATTTCGAGGGCATAAACCCATATTGGACAAGATTAATAAGGTTGTTGTCAACTATAAAATTTATTAGATGGGACTTAATTATTTTCTCCATCATTTTACTAGGGGCAGACAGGATGCTAATAGGTCTATAGCTCTCGGTCTTAAATCTACATCCAGATTTGTAGATTGGTCTAATATAAGCTAATTTCCAGATAGAAGGAACCTTGCCTTGTTTTAAGGAAAGATTAAACAAGTAGGCAAGTGCAGGAGCTAACTCAGCGGCACATTCTCTGAGAATTTTCGGATATATTTCATCCGAGCCCCTAGAGGAAAATTTTAATTTAAGAAGGAGAATACGGACAATCTCCGGGGTGATGAGGGGAGATCCTGATAAAAGCGAGGGACTAATGAAAGGTTTCCTATAAAATCCGCATTAAAGACAGATTGGAAGTATTCGCAGAATGTATTGCAGACTACAGGCAAGGGAAGAAGAGACCCATGAATATCCTTAAGTTGTGGAACAGAATTTGTTGTCCCTCGTTTATTCCTGATGAATTTAAAAAGCAGGCTTTTGTCAGTCTTAGCTTTATTTGGGATATTATTAATTCTGCGATGTTTGAGACTGGTAAAACTAAGAGCACATTTGTTACGCAAGGCTAGGTACTTATAATAAAAACAAGGGAGGCTAGTTGATTTCCACTTATAAAACTCTTGATTACGGAGTTTAATGAGTCTAAGAAAACGCCGCGGAATCTTATTCGATGGCCGGGAGGGCGCACGGAAAGGGACAAAAAGTTTGACTCCTGACTTAATAATGTTGGATAAATAGTCGCTGAATTTATCAATCTCGTCCGTGGAAGAGTAAAGCCATTTAATATTCTTAAAATGGTTCCTTAAACCCTCAAAGTTAGCATTACTGAAATCAGGGATGGGAGCGGAACTGAAATTGGCAATAGGGGCTGTGCTAAGGAGATGCACTTTGTAGGTCGAAACCGAGTAATCGCTTTAACCCAGAGGAGAAAGAACATTAATAGAATTTACTATATGAGAGTGATTTGTGAGTACTAAATCAAGACAGGAAGAAGAACAACCAACCCTATGTCTAGTATTGAAGGCACATGTTAGAAAAGTGCGTTCTCGATGCAAAATTGAAGAAAGCGTGAGTCGAAGGACTTACCCGGACTGGTTAGGGTGTCCCAGCAAATAGAAGGGGCGTTGAAATCCCCCATAATAACTAGATATTTATGAGGGGAAACGAGGATTGAATGGAGTTCTTCCAATAGAGCTAAGTTAGAGGCCTCTGGGAGGGAAGGAGGTCTATAAAGAATAGAGAATCTAACCTGGTCTCCAGAAGTGAGAGAGATAGAGATGAAAAGCAAGTCAAATCCGTGACTTATAGCAGCAAGGGGAGGGAGGAGAAAGTAATTGAGACCATCTTTAATATAGAAAAGACAACCACCGTATTTAGTCCGCCTAGAATCGGATCGGATAATACTATAGCCTTGGAGTAGCAGTTCATTATCAAGTATATCCTCCAACAACCAGGTTTCAGTAATGCCATTAATATGAGGTTTAGATTCTAGGACTAAAAAACTTAACTCGGTGTGCTTATTAAGGAGACTGCAGGCATTGGTGTAAACTACTCTTAGGGGAGAGGAAGAAGCGGTCCTGTTCTTTTTAGACGGTGGAGGAAATGGACATGGCTCCGGGGCGCAAGTGGAAAATCCTGAGAAACGGGGACGTAGGGCGGGCTGTTTTCAAGTCTAAGAGTGGTTAACTTGACTATGGGTATAGCGGCTAATTTTAGACAGAATGAGTGGGGCAAACTCGGGGTTTTACCAATCCTGTCTGACGTAGCGTGATTCTTGTGTAAACGGATCTCTGGGAATTGTGACTTAACGGACGTCCAGTTACTGAGGATCTCGGAGGCAATATCCGAAGATTTGAAAGAGACAATAATTGGGGAAGAGGGTAGACGCCGTTTACACATCATACGCGTGGCCTTAAAATTAATTTGCTGAGGATGGCAAGTCTTAACTATCTCGGAGATTATCTTTTTGAAATTAATAGCAGTGTCGGGAATGTTTCTAACTATTAGATTATTATCCTTCCTTATATCAGCAGCATATTGTTTAGCAGCTGACAAGATTTCATCTTGAGAAAGTCTAATGACGGCTTTGGTAGTAGGAGAGGGAGTGGCTTTCTCAAAAGTCGTGGTGAGGGTTCCAACAGAAGCTTTAAGCTGATTAATTTCAGCAGAGTGTTTATTAGAACTTATATGCAGAGCTGAATGTGATTCAGCTAGTTCCACTACAGATTTACAAATGCTGGAGTTACTAAGTTTAATATCTCTAACTAGATCTAGAATGAGGTTAAATTTGGCATCTAAATTGGGGTCAGACTTAGTGGTAGCGCGGGAATGGACGGCAAGGAAAGGATCGGATGACCAGATACAATTCATACAAATAAAATCGATATCGCTAGTGACCAATTCATTGTAGATACTTTCCGAAAGACCAGTATAATTTTTGTGGAACCAAGTGTTACACTTTGAACAAAGCATACCAGTCTTTACGGACTTACTACACCCGCGACGACCACAAATTGCAAGTTGAGAAACTTTTATTGTTAGGTTAAAGTTTCTAAAAAATGTAATAAAAATAAAATATCACAAGCACAGCAATGTGATAATCGGGTTAAAGAGATTATAAAATGGAGGATCAAGCGCGATACATAAATTGTACTTGAATCAAACAATTGGCAAACGGATTTGCACAATTATACACAAAGCACACACAATTAACAAAAACTGGACAATTAAACACACAAAAAACACGAAAACACACAAAAAAAGCACATAAACACAATGGCAACAATAAGCAAACTTTTGAGCGCATGTCACGCAAGCGTATCGTACGGATTCAAAATTATTTTCCCCCTTAAGTAAAAGTGATTACTCTTTTTTGGCTTACGATGTACACCTCCCTTGAACTGCCTCTATCGCCAAACTAAGATTTGTGTTTATCCCCAACTTCAGTAATTTTAATTTTGTAGCTTCAAGAGATTACATTATGAATATTTACCGGGATTACACCACTATAGTTAATGTTAACAATTTAATGACTACCTCTACCTCTACCTGAAACCTGATTAGAGGTTCATTCACAAGGTTAAGTTTGCGTTAAGTAGAACGTTATTATTTTTTATTTAAAAAAATATTGCAGTGTTTTTACATTGTAATACAAAACTTGCTCTTTTATTACTTTCGTTGTTATTATTTTTGCTCGTTTTCCATAATTGTTAACTGTTCCACTATACACCTTGATTTTGTCATAACTTCAAAATTTTTTCTGTGGCAAATTTTTTTTAATTTTACTATTTATTTAATATTATTTACTAAAAATTAAAGATAATTTGAGAACCGATTACTAAAAGTCGTTTTGACCTACTCAAATCGTGAACAATCCTAAAGCTTCAATCTATCTTTTATGCATATAAATTTTAAAATAAAAAAAATATTTTTTTTGACGTTAAATATTTTTTGTTATTATTATTTACTAATTGTATGCATTTAATTTTTACTTGTTTAAATGTGCTTTATTCAATTTCTAATGCGCGATTTTGATACGTGTGTGTTTGGCTATTGTTGTTGTACACTAGTAATATGGTTTATTCTACTATTTTATATTCAAATGTTTTTAGATGGATAGTTGATTAAATAGGATTATTTAATTAATTTGATTGTATAATATATTTTTGTTTAATAAATATCATTAAAAGATTGTATTTTCAATTCTCTACTTAATACGGGCATTTATATTACTAATATATATATAGGTTAGACCTGCTGTAATTTTATCACTAACAACTCAGATATTCTTCCAGACAACGGCCCATTCATAGCAGTCAGTAATTTGCTCGCCCTTATTTCAAATTATTACAAGTGAACAATTTATTCAGTCATGGATTCGTTTGACGCTTACGGTCCTAATTCTCAGGCGTTAACATTTTTCGATCCTGATGAGAATGATTTAATTGGTGGCGATACACAGGGCCCTGATTATGATTGCGCAGACTTTACACTACCGTCACAATCTCAAACACAGGCATCACAATTAGATCCAGATCGAGGTCCTTTTATTGAAGTAATTTTAAATTTTTGCTGACAATCTTCTTTAGAATGATTCCACTCAGGTTAACATTCTGACGCAGCGGGTTGGTACAATCAACTTCAAAGATGACGATCTGGATGAATTGAGTCCAGATCTTCCCGATTATGCATGTGCATATTGTGGCATCCACGATCCAGCATGTGTTGTCTATTGTAACACGAGTAAAAAATGGTTTTGCAACGGTCGTGGAATGACGTCGGGAAGGTAATTTATATTGATTTTATATTTTGTTTTAGCCATATAATAAATCACTTGGTACGTGCAAGAGCTAAGGAAGTAGCTTTGCACAAGGATGGACCACTAAAGGACACTCTTCTCGAATGCTATGTATGTGGATCAAAAAATGTATTTTTATTGGGATTTGTGCCTGCTAAGTCGGAGTCAGTCGTTGTTTTGCTTTGTCGCAATGTATGTGCTAATGCCAACAAAGATATGTATTGGGATCCTGCTCAATGGCAACCTATTATTCAAAATCGCCAATTTTTGTCTTGGTTAGTAAAAGTTCCGAGTGACGAAGAACAGTCCAAAGCTAGACAAATAACTCCTCAACAGATTAGTCGTTTGGAAGAAATGTGGAAAGAGAATCCAGAAGCTGTTGTTGAGGATTTGGAAAAACCAGGAGCCGACGAAGAAGTAGCACCGGTGTCACTCAGGTTGGCGATTTAATTTTGCTTTTTTAATTGTTTTGTAGATATGAAAATGGATTGCACTATTTCAAAACATTCAAACCCTTGGTTGAACTTGAAGCAGAATATGACAGAAAACTCAAAATGTCAATAAAAATGGAAAACGTCTCTGTCCGATGGGAAACTGGTCTTAATGGACGGCATGTTGCTTACTTTCGGATTCCTACCATTTATGAAGGTATGTTTATTTCTATTGATGAGGCTGATGTTGTGTTTGTTTTTGGTTGTTATAGTCGGTTTTTTACTTTGTTTACTATGTACGAAATTGAGGTATTGATTTATTTTGAAATTTCAAAGTACTATATTTGTTATTATGTGATGGTAAACTTTACTCGACAATATGACGTGACTACTTTGCATTACATTGATATAAATTGCGTTTTCTGTACGACAATTTTATTTCCTTTTTTAGGTCTTGAATTGCGAATAATGCACGGCGACAAATTTATAATTACTCATGGCAGTGGCGATTTTGAAGGAGTTGGACACGTTATCAAAATACCTGACAGTGAGTTATTTTCATCGATTTCTTTTTATGACTTAGAATGTTTATAGATATTTGTTTCAAATTTTATGATAATTTTAATTTATTAATTTGAGTCGCAAATATTTTTAAATACTGATAGAAGTATGCGAAAAATATTAACTGTAGACTCCTGTCAATGAAAAGTATAACGATTTTGTATTGTTATTACTTTGATGAGACATTTGAAAGTAATACGAATTAAAAGTGTGTTTACAATATTTGCATTCTGTTTTTGTTGCTTTAATACCCACAGAAAAGACTGATTTTGATCAATAGGTACTTAAAAAGTATCTTGCATACGCATGTTATATGTAGCCACATGGTTTAAGATGTTTTTAAGTACGAAAGTAATGAATAAGTTACGATGTCAATAACCAATAAAAAAGTAAAATAAATGTTAATTTTTCTGAAATTAATGGATTTCACTATTTTTGAATTAGATTTTAGCGATGAATACAGTCTAGAAATGAAGATGCCGTTGAATTTGCCTGCCGACGCAGTTACCTTTAAAATTGAAATTTTATGGAATTCGACACCGTTCACTAGAATGCTTAAGGCGATTTCTAGATTTGTGAGTGGAAAGTACCTTTTGCCGTCTTACATTTTCTATCGTCTTTTGGGTGTTGATTTGGATGACATGGTTTTAAAATGCAATCTGCCTAAACGATATTCTGCTCCCAATTTACCCGAACTAAATCACAGTCAAGTATTTGCAGTAAAGACGGTGCTCCAACGCCCGCTAAGTTTAATCCAGGGTCCTCCCGGTACCGGCAAAACAGTGACGTCTGCGTCAATTGTCTACCATTTAAGTCAAATTCATCAAAAGAAGGTACTCGTTGTTGCTCCAAGTAATACAGCTGTGGATCAGTTGTGCGAAAAAATTGATCGGACGGGCTTAAAAGTGATTCGTTTGTGTGCAAAATCACGCGAAACTTTGACTTCTCCGGTCAGCCATTTAATGCTGCATGTCCAGGCCCAAAATGTGAAGGGCCATACAGAATTACGAAAGTTGCAAAAGTTGAAGAATGAAGTTGGCGAATTGAGTATATTGGACGAGGGACGATATTTTGCTTTAAAACAGGCATTGGAGAGTAAGTTTAATTTTGGACTGTGTTTTTAAAGTGGGCAATAATAATTTTAATTATTATTTCTTTATTTGTACAGCATAACTAAAGTTCTTGGCTGTTATTCGGCACCTCTTTTTGAAAAGATTGACAAGGTTGTCAGAAATATCTTTAGCTCACCAGTTACATTTTGTATACGTATACATGAATATACTTTTTAAGTATTCTGCATGAATACTTGCATCCGTCCATCAAAACAGAAGCCACGTAAGGTATATTACCATAATCGGAAATAGAGATTTTATAAACATTACTTAAATCCTCAAAATTATTACCATCACATGTTTTACTTTTATCATTACAATCAGCTATATTGTGTTTTACAATAAAATGTTTGTATTTAACGTTGTATTTCGATGCGCAAGGAATTACTAATGATTCTGAGGATTTGAGTAATGCTTATAAAGTCTCAAATTCTAATTTATCCACCCAATTCACATCTGACTATATTTTTGTATAGGAATTCGAGAATTTATTCAAACTTGGAATTCATAAAGAGGTGGCTCTTCTACCAACTTATGTTATGTTATGCTGTTGTTTCTATTCCACTAGGTGCACTTTTAAGCACAAATACCTACAACTAGAATGACTTAGAAAACGTTTTGCTTCTGGTGTTATTCCTATCTTATAATAGATAATACTGAATAGTACTCCTTAACAATTTAGAGGAATATTTAAAAAATCATTTGTTATAATGAGTTGTTTATTACTATTATCTATATTATACCATGTTTACTAACAGGAGACTTACTCATGGCAGCCGACGTGATTTGTTGTACGTGTGTCACAGCCGGCGATTCGCGTTTGTTCGATATTCGTTTTCACTCGATCCTCATTGACGAGTCGACTCAGGCAACAGAACCTGAATGTCTGGTTCCTCTCATGGCTGGCTGTAGTCAAGTTGTGCTGGTTGGTGATCACTACCAGTTGGGACCGGTGATTACTTGTCGCAAGGCAGCTGATGCCGGACTAACCCAAAGTTTGTTTGAGCGCTTTGTTCTATTGGGAATACGACCAATTCGTCTTCAGGTAAATTCATTTGTGCTGTGTGGTTATTTTTTTAAATAACATAATTGTATATTCTTATTTTGGTACATTGACAGAATAGTAACGGTAGTAAGAGCTTTGTTCTTGATTATTACAAAACAAAATATAACCGTTTGCTGTTAGTTTCGGTTAGTGTTATTCTTGTCAAGGCATTTTATTGAAGTGTATTGCAGGGGTTCCGGTTTTTACAAGAGTTTGTAATGCTTATAAAGTCTCAATTTCCAATGATGGTGATATTCCTGACTGTTCGTCCTTCACGTGATGCATTTTGAACTAGGTGCCCCTAGACACCTAGACTAATAACAGCAGGGTACCGAATGCACTGGGCTTTTGTTACGGCGAGTGGATACTTAAAAGGCATCCTAAGGTATATGTACACTATATGTAGCCGTTGGGCTAAGGGAGCTAAACCTGACAAAAAATTGGGCGACATCGTCAATCTTTGCGAACAGTGGCGACGTTATACGGATGCCGTCTGTCAGACAAGAAACATTGCTACTCTTTTACGCTTGTTATTATTATCAAGCCAGCGAAGTCGATCTTAAAAATATGGAAAATAATGAAGAGGTGGCCAAGTCACCAAACAATTAAATCTACATTTTTCAAGTATAATTTTACAAGTAAATCGCAGCTGTGCTTTAATGACAAGAGCTTTGACTTTTGGACTAGTATATTATTATTTGTCTTTTGTTTAGTCTTTCAATATATATATATATATATATATATATATATATATATATATTCTTTTAAGGTACAATACCGTATGCACCCTGCCTTGTCGGCGTTTCCCAGCAACATATTTTACGAAGGATCTTTGCAAAATGGAGTTACAGCTGAAGATCGCTCTAAGAAAATCGACTTTCCATGGCCCAATCCAGATAGGCCGATGTTCTTTTATTGTGTTTCGGGACAGGAAGAAATTTCTGGCACTGGTGTGTCGTATTTGAATCGAACGGAAGCGTCGGTTGTTGAAAAAATTGTAACGAAGTAAGTTTTAATTTTTTTTCCGTTTCACTGGGTTTCATGTTGGCATATATATGTCGGTACTTGGTGCTACGCTTTACTCCCTTTTCTATCTCGTTATATATATTTTAAAAACTAATCAGAATGCTCAAAGTTGGTGTGCATCCAAACAATATCGGTATCATCACTCCGTACGAAGGTCAGCGAGCTTACATTGTTCATTATTTGCATTATTGTGGATCTCTAAATGTCAAACTTTATCAAGAAATCGAAATAGCCAGCGTCAATGCTTTCCAAGGTAGAGAAAAGGATTACATTATTCTGTCGTGTGTTCGTGCAAACGAAAATCAGGGTATTGGATTTTTGAACGATCCACGCCGATTGAATGTGGCACTTACACGTGCTCGTTATGGACTTATTGTGATTGGCAATCCCAAAGCACTGTGCAAGGTGCGTGTTTCTATTATACATGATTTTTTTTACGTAGCTTTCTATTCAAACTACCTGTGTAATATATAAAATATTTTTTTGTATGTGCATACTATGAGGATTTGAGGAATGCTTATAAGGTCTCAATTTTCTGGCTGTTCATCCTCTACGTGGTGCATTTTGGACTCGGTACCAACAGGCATCTAGATCAATAACGGCTGGGTCCAAGTGTACAGCAATATAACTGGGCTTCCGTTACAGCGAGTGAGTGCAAACATACACTCTGGATAGTTAAAAGGTATCTTAAGTTATACGTATACCATATGTAACCTTTGGACTAAGAGAGAAAGCTCAGGTGGCCTCGTCAATTTTTGCAAACAGTGGTGACGTCACAAGGATGCCGTCTACCAACCAAGAAACTTTGTTCTTCTTCGCTTATTAAGCCATCGAAGTCGATCGTTTGTATGTCGTATAAATATGGAAAATAATGAAGAGATGATCGCATTACCAACCAAAATAAGATGAAATGGTATGAGGTGGATGGATTGTTCTTGTTGAAATGTTTTATATGTTTGACTCTTTATTTCATACATTTACCCACTTGTTACTATTTCACGTTTATTTTGAAGCAACCTTTGTGGAACCAACTGCTGCACTTCTATCGCGATCAACATTTACTAGTCGAAGGTACATTGAACAATCTGACCGAATACATGTTCCAATTTCCACGCCCCAAAATTCCATATACATTCAAGCCCGGTGGCCATTATTTGACACAACTTGCTTCATCAGGTCCTTCTAACGCCTCAGCAGCAGCCAATCAGTCTCCGTTTGCCAATCTCTTAAATCCCAAAACTCAACTGACCAATCATTTTGGATCGAATGCTACGACGTACTTCCAACAAGCCGCCAATACTCCGAACGATTCTGCAGCCCTCGTTGCAGCGATGGCCGCAGCAGCGGCAGCGGCCTATCTTAACGGACCACAGGCTACTAACACTGCGAACAATGATCATCACCATCATCAGCAAGGCGTTGCTGCCAGTCATGCAGCGGCGTACGCCGCAGCAGCTGCTGCAGTTGCCCCGAATTTGGGTGGATCCTCGGCATCACATGGAGGTCTTCAGCAGTTGCTCAATCATCATCCTCAAGCGCCATTGTTCGATCAGGTTGGCTTTATTGGACCCAACAGGCAATTTGCAGCGGCCAATGCTAATTCGAGTAGGTTTTTGTGTGTGGTTGTTTCCCCCCCCATTAAACGACGGCATCCACTGTTGACGATATTTGTCAGGCTTTTTAAGTACCTTTGCTGCATCCATTCACTGAAGCGGAAACCCATTTACACCGCTATGCATCCTGTCTCTTCTGTTGGCCTAGGTACAGCCTAAAGGTGACGATCAGATATGTCACCATTATTGGGGATTACTCAAACCCTCAGAATTATTAGCATCCCAAGCTGTTGCTGTTGATGTACGTTGTAGGAAAGTGGTCCATTTCTAGAGTAAAGGGACTGGTTAGATTCAACCTTTTTGGATGACATAACATACTGAACTCACTTAGTGCTGCAGTTGGTTTTATGCCAATGATCCTGAGGATTTCAATAATTGTTATAAAGTCTCAATTTCCAATGATGGTGATATTCCTGACTGTTCGTCCTCCACGTGGTGCATCCTGGACTAGGTGCCTATAGGCATGTAGACTAGTAACAGCAGAGATCAAGTGCACAGCTGTATAACTAGGCTTTCATTAGACTCCTTTCAGTGAATGGATAAGAGCATACACTATGCTAAAAATTTATCTGAAGGTATCTATTTACCATATATGACCGGTTAGGCTTGTCGGTCCGTCAACCGTCGTTAACCACCCCCATTTCCCCGAAGATGTTTGCTTGGTCATTTTCTGGCGTTTCTGCAAGGAAGCAGTCTTCTAGTTGAATTGACTCCAATTTACTGGCTACGTAGCCTAGTTCACTAAATGCGAGATGGGTCGATTTGATATAACAAGCAACGTTGCTTGTCGTCGAAGGTTGCGTGAATTTGCCCAGTCGTACTTTCTCCCCCAATACCTTACGTCTGTACTGATTATGTGGAGTAACGAATAATAACGTAAAGACTGGACGGGAAATATGTTTATTGCCAAAGCTTACAGGATCAGGTCGTAGGATAACAAACGAAAACCAAAATGGAAGTTGAATGGCAGGAAAAAAAGGAAAGATGGAGATGTCCCTCCTTTGTTTAACTTTGCGGTTGGAAATTATCATTTTTTGGATGTTTTATTGATCCTTTTTTCACCTCATCCAATTACCCTCCGCCAGATCTTCCCATGCCTCTGAGCATGATGCTGTCAACTAATCGAATGCAAAACTCAACCAACGCCTTTTCGAACCAATTCGCACTTGGAAAATACAACAGTCCAACGTCATCCTCATCGATGTACGGCACCAGTACAAGAGCTCCAGGTGGACCACTTCCTGACAACACATCACGACTTACTTCCAGCCGTCGTACGGGCTACAATCATCAGAGGAATCATGTCAAGTCGAATGAAGATGGGGCAGGCGGTTTTGTTGATCCCAGCCGACAGCAGACGAATGTGGAACATGGCAGTGGGCTGCTGTCCCAACCTGATTTTAGCCAAGGAGGAGCAGCAGTAGGTCTGTTTAATAGGGGTGGACTATCTGGACTTTCGCAGGTGAGTTTCTTGTATGTTGCACCTCAATTTATTTATGGCAAATCGGATGTTTATATATTTATTTTTTGTGGTAAATTTGTTGAAAATTAAAACATCTCATCATTATTTTTTGTATTCGTAGAGCATGTTGAACGATTTGCTCCTATGTTTTGTATATGGTAGACGGCTTCCTTGTGACAGCTCCACTGTTATAGCATATACAGTGAAAGGCTATAAATACCGTAGCTGTATGCTTGTAGTTTGAAGATTAGTGATAGTATAGTGTATTTGCTTCTTCAATCCTCCTCGACTCAGAATGCACCACAAGATTAGGATTATCATTATTTTTTGTTTTCTGCTCCCAGTAGAGTGGGGCAGAATATATTGATTGCGATCAAGCACCAGCTAGTCCATTCTGACATGATGTGATTGGTCTTGCTTTTGATCAACATTCAACAGAGTTGTGTGTGTGGTTGGGTTGTTTTCTGCTCCCAGTAGAGTGGGGCAGAATATATTGATTGCGATCAAGCACCAGCTAGTCCATTCTGATATGATGTGATTGGTCTTGCTTTTGATCAACATTCAACAGAGTTGTGTGTGTGGTTGGGTTGTTTTCTGCTCCCAGTAGAGTGGGGCAGAATATATTGATTGCGATCAAGCACCAGCTAGTCCATTCTGATATGATGTGATTGGTCTTGCTTTTGATCAACATTCAACAGAGTTGTGTGTGTGGTTGGGTTGTTTTCTGCTCCCAGTAGAGTGGGGCAGAATATATTGATTGCGATCAAGCACCAGCTAGTCCATTCTGATATGATGTGATTGGTCTTGCTTTTGATCAACATTCAACAGAGTTGTGTGTGTGGTTGGGTTGTTTTCTGCTCCCAGTAGAGTGGGGCAGATATATTGATTGCGATCAAGCACCAGCTAGTCCATTCTGATATGATGTGATTGGTCTTGCTTTTGATCAACATTCATCATTTCTATATTTGTACGCCATATTAAGCAATCGATTTTGATGCGTAACAGGTGTCGAAGTATAACGTGGTTTCTCGGCTGGCAAACGGCATCCTTGTGACGATGCCACTATTCCCAATGATTGACGAAATCGCCTGATTTTTCTGTCAGGCTTATCTCCCTTTGCTCAAGGACTAGAGATGGTATACATATACCTTAATAAGCAATTTGGATGTGTGCTTGCACCCATCCGCCGTAGCACAAACCCACTTATACTGTTTGCCACCAACTTTTATTATTATTATTATACTGCTGTGCATTTGGTCTCTGCTGTTATTAATCCAGATGCTTACGGGCACTAAGATGGTGATGCTACTTTAAATTTTATTTTTTATGTACATACACTGTTATTTACTTTTTTGTAGGAAAGTACATCTCTTGATTTCCGTTTGGGTCCTGGATCTAGTCAAATAGATACTCTACTTCTATCGCAAGATTCTACTTTCCAAGGAACGACTGTTTCACACAAATTGAACCAATCCAAACAGCTATTCGACAGGACAGTGGTCCACGACGCGACTGTCGACGCAGACACGACTTCATCACAAAACATTGACGCGGCTGTTGCCACAGCAAATGGTGCTCCGCTATCCCAATTCTAGGATTGACATTTCGTCTACCCCAAATGACATCATCTAGCACGGCGGTGGAAATCAAACCAAGGGTATGCTGTTCTCTCTCTCTCTCTCAAAACTGTGAGAAGAGTGGGCGGGCGCGAGTTAACGAGGTGGTGTGAAGCGAACGGTAGAAGAGAATTATTTTGTTGCTCTTTTGATATTTGTTTCATTCAAACAGGACAAATTGTGTATAACAGGAAACATGCTGCACAAACTGGTAATTGTTTTTTCTCCATTTCTTCGACATTTTAACTCATTCTTTCTGTCATACATTCTGTTGTCTCCGCCAACAAAGTGGAAATATTTTATTACTGTTTTATCATGTGTTTTTATTTCGTGTTTCATGATTTTCCAACGTTCTGCATGTCCGCCCAACTTGATTTAAAATGATTATTGATTTTGTGTGTGTTTCGATTATTTTTTCAATGAAATAAACTTATTGATTTGTTCTGGATTGTCCAAGCTGTTGTTTTATCGACATATATATGGGGGAACGTCAATTAAGTTGGATTTGTTTCATTTTGGTTGGTGACGTGGTCACCTCTTCATTATTTCCCATATTTATACGACATAACAAACGATCGATTTCGATGGCTTGACAAACGTGGAAGAATAACAAAGTTTCTTGGCTGGTAGACGGTATCCTTGTGACGTCGCCACTGTTCGCAAAGATTGACGAGGCCGCCTGATTTTTTGTCAGGGTTATCTCCCTTAGCCCAAGGGCTACATATAATATACGTATACATTTAGATACCTTTTAAGTATCCTGGGTATATGTTCGCACCCACCCGCCGTAGCGGAAGCCCAGTTATACCGCTGTGCACTCGGACCCTGCTGTTGTTAGTCTATATGCCTAGGGGCACCTAGTCCAGGATGCACCACGTGGAGGACTAACAGTCAGGAATATCACCATCATTGGAAATTGAGACTTTGTAGGCATTACTCAAATCCTCAGGATCATTAGCATCCCAGTTGGATTTATGTGCATGAATACGTATGTATAATTGGAAATTGTGATTCTGTTAGTTTCTTGGATCTTTATTTTGAAGTAATGCATTAAGAGGACTAGGGATGGAACCCATAGCCACTATGGTTCGTGCCAACTGCTATACCACTGGACACCATGCATGTCGACTGTTGAGTGTACATTTAGAATTAATGGGTTTCCTAGTCGTTGAAAATAGCAGCGCCGTCTACTTGCAAGGAACACGTCATACCTCAACGCTTATTATGATCGTTTGATATGCTAACCAAATATTGAAATAACAGAAATGTGACTGGCTATGTAGGCGAAAGAAACCGATGAGAAATTTATTCCTTTTTGATAACAAAATGGGATGCTAATGATCCTGAGGATCTGAGCAATGCTTATAAAGTTTCAATTTTTAATTATAGTGATATTCCTGACTTTTCGTCCTCCACGTGGTGCATCTTGGACTAGATGTCATCAGACATCTAGATTAATTACAACTGGGTCCGAGTGCACAGCGGTATAACTGGACTTCCGCTACAGCGGGTGGGTGCGAACATCCAGGATACTTAAAAGGTATCTTAAAATATACGTATACCATATGTAGTCCTTGGGCTAAGGGAGATAACCCTTACAAAAATCAGGCGGTTTCGTCAATCTTCGCGAACAATGGCGACGTCACAAGGATGCCGTCTACCAGCCAAGAAGCTTTGTTATTCTTCCACATTTGTGTTACGCTTATGGGAAATAATGAAGAGGTGACCACGTCACCAACCAAAATCAATGAATGATAACAAAATGGAAAATACACTACATAAATTTTTATTTAAAAAAAATGATCAAATCATTCGCACATTTAATCGTCAAACGTTATATTTCGCTCTATGCCGAATTTGCGATATTCCGATCGCAGTTTCAAGTAGTGTTTGCGGGCTTGGTCCATGTTATTCGAATCAACCATACTAGATGAAAAGAATAGTTATAAACAATGGACATACTGTTTTTTCATGCAATCATTGCCTTTGGTAAATGTATCCGAACAAACAAAATTGGCACCCCAATGATAAGATCGCCGGCATTTAGCCCATTCTATGATAATAATAGTAATGTACAAAATCCAGTGTCATACCGTCCCAAAACGACTTACAAAAATTGGTTTTTACATATTCGTAAAGCAAAGCGGGAATAAGTGACTCATCTTCGAACGGTTCGATTTCAGTACAATCCGGATCACCTGAAAATCGAATTCATGTGTATAACTATCGTTATAAGCAAAATGACTATAAACATTTCCTTAAATAATTTATACTTCAATTGACTATCTTGTATAAAAATAACAAAAAGATTGTGGCTATTTTTAAAAGAACATATAATTGACAACATAGTTTAATCATAACTTCATAAAACAATTTCTGGGATGACCCTAAACATTTGGGTAATAATTACAAGCTTTAATTTACAACGATGATGATATTCCCGATTTTCAGCTTCATGTTATGTATCTTAGTCTAGGTGCACTTAGGCACTCGATGCACGGCGGTATTACTGGTACTCCACCTTGGTGGAGGGATGAAAGCATACACTCAGGTGTTTTAGGGTGTAACCGATGAGCTAAAAATGATAACCGTAACAAAAAACAGGTAGCCATTTCAAACCTTTTGAAGCGGTGCAGTGCTGCAGTCTTTGGGCGTTTAAGTAAACCGTTATGGAACAAAAGTAACATTTCTATTAAAACCAACATTAGAATATATAAGAGTTTAGTGCGTTCCATTCTACTTTATGCATGCGAGTGGATACAGAAAAGTTTGTTCATTTTGAGCAAAGCTGTTTAAGATCTATGTGGTTTCGCTCGTTGTCCTCTATTGAACGCACTCATTTAATAACTAGTAAAATATTTCGACCATTCCCAGATATTTGTAAGTCTCTTAACATTTATTAGCTATGTATCTCTAGCACAGTTAAAGAAAGACGATTAAAATGGATTGGCCATGTTTTACGTAGATCGCCCACTTATCTAGCAAGAATAGCTATGGAAGCCCACCCCTTACCCGGATGGAAAAAAGGTCAGGCGGCCAACGGAAAATTTGGACAGACATTGTAGCATGCGAACTCAGTCCTTTTATTTATGCTATACCGCCTCGTCCAAATAAATTAATTAAATGGGCATTCGTTTGTTTACCCTATGCAGCCAACAGAGATCATTGGAGGGGTTTAACTAGGGATGTAATTAATATTTAATGTCAGCACACCTCAAGTGCCGTTCTTTAAGTACACATTACAAAAGTTGACGTTTTTGGACTACCCTGGGTGATACTAACCGGTGGGAGGTGTTTATCCCTGATGATGATAATAATGAAGCGGTGCAGTCACAAACATCATTATTCTACTACATTTGTTATACTCATAAAACCACTAAATGCGATCGTTTAATGTATTGTACAAATATAAAAATGAAGTAAGCAATAATAATATAAATAATTCTTAGAATAACGCAATTACATTTAAAACTAAATCCAACTCATTTATGTAAACTATAGTTCTAATAATGTACATTCATGTGTTTCATTCTAATAATACTTGTTTTTACACTATAATTGTAAAATATAAATAATTATGCACTAAAACATTCAAAAAAATTATGGAAGATTTATTTACCCAATCCGAGCGGTCCACTGATCGTTTTAGAGGGAATTAAAACAAAATCAATGCTTTCACGTTTAGAAAACAAAGGACCCATTTACGGATTTGATTTCATTAAATTACAAATTGATTCTAAAATATATAAGAGTTGCCGATAACAATTATGTGAAGTCCTTGAACCTTTTTAATAAAATCTTATTTTTCACAAATTTAAGTAATCAGCATGTATAAAACTCCAAAACTGGTAACCCTCTCCTGTCAATAAGGAAACCCAGATAAATGTATAAACCACTAGAAGCGAATACAAATAAACAGTAATTAGATTTCGGAAAAAGACATTAAGTAAAGCTAAAACTACTGTTAAACTGCTTTAAAATGTTATTTTATGAGCATGTTCTTCGATATCATGGTTTTTTAGAAATAGGAAATTGAATAAAGTAAACGTAACAATTTTTAATAGAAACAAAATAAAAAAGTAAAAACCATAGAATAGATAAAATTTTAAAAAAGCTACAAACACGAAAATGAGTTTCCTATTGCAATGCTAAAGCAGTCATAATCTTCATAAGATGTGCAGCGTAGTGTGCATAATCTTATAAATAATGCAAATAAATATATTAACTTTCTAACTGCTCATAAAACTAACAAATTTAATCTTTTTTGTAATAATTAATAAAACAGACATACGTATTTTGATACTCCAAAAAACAAAATGTTTAGTCTTGCTAAACTGTTCTTTCACTTAATTAACACACTGGTAACTAATGCTAATAAACAAAACAAGACTCTAAAAAGTACTGAATTTATTATAGAAGTTAATAAAAACAATTCAATAAAATGAGAAGTCGTACAAAGTTTAATTAGGACCCTATCACCTTAATACGCATATTACTTAAAATAAGAAACAATTTAAAACAGAATATATCAAATATTTTTTAACACAAAACCTTCGAAATAAGATAATCGTATTTTTTAATTAAATTTAATCTCGTGAAAACAACAAAATTACCCGGCTAATTAACTTACACAAATTTCAAAAATTAAAACAAATTTCATTTACTTATTAAAACATTTTGTAATTTAAAAAAATAATTGCATGTATTTTGTTTTAAATTTTAATACTTAATTTTTAATTATTAAAACACTACATTATACAAATGTAATTGACTCGCGAGGTGAGGCGCGCGTCACGCTACACGTCCATTAGAGCGTTATTCATCCTTTTCTCTTTTCTTTTTTTTGAAGATTATTGCAGTGTTTTTGCATTGTAATACGTAACTTGTTTTATTATTATTTTTGTATATATATAATTTTTGCTGAAAATTTGAGACAATTTGAGAACCGAGTACTAAAAGGCGTTATGGCCTACGCAAATCGTGAAAAATCCTAAAATCTTGAAATCTTAATTGTTTAATATTTGGTTACAGGTTACAAGTTAATACAAAAGTTGAGTAGCAGTAAAACTCCTTTTGATTCTCGGTTCTGTTTATCGATGA
>JAKXYG010000104.1:0-27432 GCA_025895645.1 Cardicola forsteri | reverse complement strand
TACTCTACGTATACATGCATAAATATTCAATTATATAACTGTACCATAATTGGTCTGATCCTGATGCTTACAAAGTCTTAATTCTCAGTGATGGCGACATACCTGACTGTTACCCTTACGCGGTGCATCCTGGACTAGGTGGACTAGCGGTATAATTGGGTGGTTGCAAGCATAAACCCAGTGTACTTAAAAGATATCTTGAGGTGCACGTATACCATATGTAGCCGTTGGGCTAAGGGAGATAATCCCGACAAAAATCAGGCGGCTTCGTCAATTTTTGCGAAGAGTGCTGCTTATTAGCTAAGAAACTTCGATAATGTATTACGTTTTTTGCACTCATCTTTTGCTATGCCGTACAAATATAGAAAATGATCAAGAAGTGACCACAAGTCACTAACCAAAATCAATGAATGAGCACAAGTTTAGCGACTTTCCTTTTAAAAAGAAACATTTACTATATAAAGGACACCATTCCATTTTGTGTTGAGTGCATTGTATATTGTTAAGACAATTCCTCAATTATCGTTTAATTATCAAAAATATCATATCATATATATATATATATATATAAGAAAAAACGGATTTATTTAATTAGTAGTTTATTGAAAATTATAAGTACTTCGGCGACAATATGTTGAAATTGGGTTTTATTTTTTGGTTTTGGGTAAATATACAATGCCATTTCTCATGGTCCTTTTAGTTATCCAAAGTAGTACAAAATAGATTTTGTCACACTGGTTTTAGTTAGCATTTCATATTGACGCTTAATCTATTGACTAAACCCATAGATATAATTTCATTGTCCACTTGTATACACTCAAAAGGATAGTTATGTTTTCATCTATGGTGTACACAATGGTGAAAATAACAAATCAGAAAAATGCGATTTTAGTATTTCGAAGATTAGTCGTCATGTGACAGCTAAGTGTAACGTAGAAAAATACCATAAATGGTTTGCTATTTCTATGCCAAATAAGAACAATCAAATTCATCGTAAACTTTTTATTTTTCAATAAATTGTATCGAGAAGAAATACAAATATATAATAAAATAAACAAGTTGAATATGTTAAGAACAATACAGTTAAAAACATATCAAGTTTCAAGCTATAACGATGAACTAACATAAAAATAAAAAGCTATATTTAAATAAATTTGAGGATCATTTTTATTTAGTACAATATTACTTTTTATAATCTTGAATGATATTTTTTCATATTTCGATTAGTAACCGTTGTCAACAACTAGATATGGAACACATCCGCGTATACCGTTGGCAGTGGGAAGCCAATCAGCACACAAACAAAACTAAACGTTCAATCAAAGATGTCTACACTATTGCACAACAAACCACTTCTTCTTAAATTCACTTACTCGTTGTGACTGCGGTCCATCGTTCGGTTGGTGTAACAAACAACCAGATGGCACATTGAAAACGCTGGACAATGTCGAAGATGATAGCTGACATTATGGATGCGACAAACGGCGCAACAATGTAAATCTACATGCGAATTAAAACAACACACAAACGATATGATGAATTGAAGTAGAAAAATTATCTCAAGTGAAAATATATTTTACAATTGGGAAGTGGATCTAACCTTAATGTATAACATGAATAATATCATGACAAAGTGTGAAATGTAAACTATGGAGTACAATGAAAAATGCTTTTATTGGAATTGAATAATATAAAATATGCATATAAATAAACAGCTTTCCTTAAAGCTATCATTTATTTTACCTGGATTCAATTACCACAGAATAGGAACAACGGATCTTTCCAACATTGATTTCATGTAGTAGGTACACTTTGAAATTAACATGACATGATACAATCACATGTTTACATATGAAACGCCTCAGCTCTATGATATATTCAACATGTCACATTCTGATTGATTTCATCATAGATATAGATTACAATTTTGTGCGCAATGCAAAATACAATTCACCATCTCCTGTCCTCATTCAATTATATTCAATCAAAATGTTCAGATAAATGTTGACGAAATTATGAAATATTACAACGTGCCTAAGTCAATCGGTTTGTCGAAATTACAAACATGTTTGTGCCAAATAATTTGACTTCCTTTTTAATATTCGAAAACTGTTAAATAATCATAAGTTTCAATGCCTGCATGCAAAACTATTTTTCTCTAAATAAAACAGAGCATTAAGATAGTACTTCAATTTTGGATTCGAAAAATATGCAAACTATATATAAAAACTTAATCTAGAAGAAACTAATTATTTGCTATTAAATATTTTTTTCCTTCCACAACATATCCATCTTTTATAAAATGGTGCAAATAATGACCATTATCATCTTCCATGTAGATAATATTTGGCAAAGCCGCAATAGAAGACTTGTAGCTGCATAAATTATTTCGGTTGAATAAACATTAGAAATTGATATATCCATTTTGTTAGTTATTTCTCTACTTTTATCACTATTTACAAAAAATGGTGCTGTACATTAATTTGGAGCTATTTCAAAAGGCACTTAGAAAATTATTGCCAAACCTGTAATTTTGATACGGTCATTAGTTGAACGCATTGTAGAAAATCATAGATAAATGGTGTGGGATTACACGGTCAAATAAGAACAACCAAAAGTATTCTAAAAAGTTATATTTTTGAATAATTTATATCTATATGGAACACCAATATATAATACAATAAGCATGCAATTAAGTAGTGTAATACGCTAAGTACATGACATTTCAAAATAATTTAAATTTCGATTCACAATGATGATCTAAAATGAAAATTAAAAAAATATTTAAATAAATAAATGGATTATTTACAGTAAAATACTATTTTTCATAATTTTGAATAACATTGTTTCAAAGCATTATCAACAATAACTTTGAACAACGAGATATCGTACGCATCCGCGTACATCGATGGAAGTCGGACACCAATCAGCGTACACAAAACTAAACGTTCAATCAAATGATTCTACACTATTCAACAACAAACCACTTCTACTTAAATTCACTTACTCATTGTCATTGTGGTCCATCGTTCGGTCAAAATACTTTGTGGTGAAACAAGCAAGCAGACGATGCATTGAAAACGCCGGACTGAGCATAATGTCGAAGATGATAGCTGACAAGATGGATGCCACAAACGGAGCAACAATATAGATCTACATGCGAATTAAACAACACACAAACCAAATGATGAATTGAAGTAGGACATTAAAATTAAGTGCAAATATTTTTCACAATTTGAAAATGGAATAAACCTTAATGGATAACGTGAAATGGTATTATTTCAAAGTGTAAAATATAAACTACGGAGTACAACAATTTACTATGTGAAAACAACACTTGATAAAACACATTAAACATACCCAAATATCTGTGTAAATGCCAAGTGTAATAGCCGGTCCAAGGGCTCTAGCTGGATTGAAACCGCCGCCTGTATATGGACCCTGCATTTGATAAACACAAATTGTTTAGTTGATGTAAAATATGCAATATTTAACAAATCATCATTTTATTGATAAACAGACAACACTTACGAAGAGATGCAACCATAGCTAATGTCGATCCCAACATGACGGGGAAATGCGAAAACACGTTGCCAGCCCATGCCGAGTCTCTGAATTCTTCTACCGACGACAAAACCAACATGATAATCGCCATTGCACCTATCATTTCCATTACAAACACTTGACCCGTTGAAACGAATGTAGCGGGAATCGTTGCACCCAATGTGGCACTTTGGGTGGCATTCAACGGCACCAATCTGAGTGCGATGAACGAACCGACAATAGCTCCCACGAACTGACCAATCCAGATGCCAATTAGGTGTACAACCGACACCCGACGGGTAATGAACAGGGCCAATGTGACAGCCGGATTAATTTGACATCCGCTGACCGGACCGAACACCCATGCCAACCAGACGAACGACACGCCGACAACAAATGGACCAGGTACATTCAGGTTGAGTATAACAGTTGATCCGTGCATCAGAATGACCAAACACAACACCATCGTTCCCAGAAATTCACTCAAACACACCTGCATCAAATGCATCATATGTGCTCTGGTGCATTTGGGAATTTTACCCATACTCGGCTTGTCATCCATTTTTCACTATATAGTCGATAGAGAAATGAAAAATAGTTCTATTTAAATTGAATAATAAAAAATATGCATAATCTATAGTCGCTGCTATGTATAAAGTGTTCTATTTTATTAAATACCTACATTTCTCTTACTGACAATTCCTGAAACATCAAAATGAAAACTTACCTTGTGTGTATGCGAAATCCGACGAAGAGTCAATTAGTGTAATGCTGAAGCTGGTCGCTTTTATAGATGTTTGAACAGCTAACCAACACAAAATCTGGCCAATAAAATTGTCCCGTTTGAATACATGGTGAAACTGACCATCAATAGGACGTTTGTGCCAGCCAATCAGCATCAAGTAACGAAAAATACAAATTATGTATTCAATTGCATAAGCTGTAAGTAAAATGAATACATAAATAAGTGTATTACATCATTTGTGAATAATTCCAGGTAATTAAAGCTTTGCTAATCGAACCAACATATTCTATGTTTGTAAGATGTAATGTTTGCCTTTTTTTGTATTTCTTTATGGGGAGGTGATAGTCTAACACAAGGTTGGGACATTGGGAAAAGTGGTAATCTCATCAAACATTCTATTCAATTAGTTATGATAATTTAAAATTCAAGGATGGAGCGTGCATGCATTGTGGACAGGAAGAGAAATGAACCAATTGAATCAGTTGTATGCTTGGAAAACAGAGGAGGCCTTAGGATAGGAACAAGTTCAGGAGTTAAAACATCCAGCCCCAAATCGTTTTAGTAGGCATAATTTTTTAAATTTGACAAACAAATGCAACCCCTTAGTTAAGAGGTACAGACGCTGTGAAAGGAAAGAGAATTATTTTATAATTACTTAGAGTTTTTATAAACTTGCTTTTGTACTTCCGAATGCAATACTGAAATTAATATATTCCTGTATAATGTCGAATTTTTAAAATTAATATGGCGATAAGAAATACTGCTTTATCTATTGGTAGAACAAAACATTTGAATGAAATTAGCAATGTTTATATCAGATCACAATGGGACAAAAGAAATTCCCAAAGATTGACCGAATACAGTGACAACAGCAAAAAGGAAAACCCAACAGTGTTTCAAGTCATACTACTGACAATTTCGTATTCGATTAAAGAGACAATAAACTGTATTGTCAATAGTTATTGTGTCAATTGGTGACGGTAAAGTAGAGAGTTATAAAGTGGTTTTGGACAAACAGATACCAAGGTATGTTGGTAATACACCTGTCGTTCAATTGGCAAAGTCACAATAGAGGACTTGTAACTGCATAAATTATTTCGGTTGAATAAACATTAGAAATTGATATATCCATTTTGTTAGTTATTTCTCTACTTTTATCACTATTTACAAAAATGGTGCTGTACATTAATTTGGAGCTATTTCAAAAGGCACTTATTGGTAATTATTGCCAAACCTGTAATTTTGATACGGTCATTAGTTGAACGCATTGTAGAAAATCATAGATAAATGGTGTGGGATTACACGGTCAAATAAGAACAACCAAAAGTATTCTAAAAAGTTATATTTTTGAATAATTTATATCTATATGGAACACCAATATATAATACAATAAGCATGCAATTAAGTAGTGTAATACGCTAAGTACATGACATTTCAAAATAATTTAAATTTCGATTCACAATGATGATCTAAAATGAAAATAAAAAGAAATATTTAAATAAATAAATGGATTATTTACAGTAAAATACTATTTTTCATAATTTTGAATAACATTGTTTTAAAGCATTATCAATAACAGCTTTGAACAACGAGATATCGTACATATCCGCGTATACCGATGGCAGTAGAACGCTGGACTGATACCGCCGTTTGTATATGGACCCTGCAGTTGATAAACACAATTGTCAATTGGCATTTGTTTAATCGATGTTAAATGTGCAATTCTTAACAAATCATCATTTATTGATAAACAGACAACACTTACGAAGAGAGATGCAACCATAGCTAATGTCGATCCCAATATGACGGGAAAATGCGAAAACACGTTGCCAGCCCATGTCGAGTCTCTGAATTCTTCTACCGACGACAAAACCAACATGATAATCGCCATTGCACCGAACATTTCCATTACAAACACTTGACCCGTTGAAACGAATGTAGCGGGAATCGTTGCACCCAATGTGGCACTTTGGGTGGCATTCAACGGTGCCAAACTGAGTGCGATCCACGAACCGACAATAGCTCCAACGAACTGACCAATCCAGATGCCAATCAGGTATACAACCGACACTCGACGGGTAATAAACAGGGCCAATGTGACAGCCGGATTAATTTGACATCCGCTGACCGGACCGAACACCCATGCCATCGTTCATTTATGAATGGTTTAAGGTTATTAATGTTTTGTTAATCGAACTAACATGTTCTACATTTGAAAGATGTAATGAATAATCTGGTACAAGGTTGGGACATTGGGGAAAGCGGAAATCGCGTTAAAAATTTATATTCTATTATTTTTTTGTTCATTCATATTACATTATTACTTTACAAAACCCTTTGCTTTAAAAAATAAGCATGGGGCAATAAGATAACAATTACAGCAAAATTAACATCAAAGTCTCGTAATTCAAAGAGAACATGAGACAACAAAATGTTTCCATGTATTTGAACATTTTGCCAAACGTTTTGCTTGTGCCCATGAAACATTCATTTCAATTAGATCTTCCCGAATAGTTCTTAGCCAAGTTTTCTTTGGTCTGTCAACCTTTCTTTTACCATTTACAATTGTCCATTTCAAAACCGTTCATGCTGGTCTTTCGGGCGGTAAACGTACAATTTGACCAAGTAATTTTCTTCGTCTAATTGTAATGATGTCATGGAGTGAACGAGAGTCAGTTTTTTTCATGATTTCATGATTTGAAATGTGATGAAATCATAATTCACAAAAATTAAACTGCAATTGGACAGGAGGGAAATAAACCAATTTATCTTGTAGCATGCTTGGAACACAAGACTGTTTGCGGTAGGCAAAATTTTGGGAGTTAAAACATCCGGCGCCAAATCATTTTAGTGGGCATAATTTTTCCAAATTTATTTAATACAAAACCTATTATAACATGTTGACTAAAAATAGCAACACCTTAGATAAGAGGGACAGACAGTAAAATAAGGAAAATAATTTTATAATTATTTAAAATTTCATTAAATTGCTGTGTATTTACGAAAACAATATTTAACTACTCTATTTCCGATTAATACTCTAATATTAATATCCGTTATAGCGTTTTCAAAAGCGATATTAAAAATGAACTAATATATATATATATATATATATATATATATATATATATGATTATTTATATGTTTGCTACTTTAAATGTTTGTACGAGAAACATCCATAGCACCTGCTTTTTTTAGCGAAGTGCAAACGTGGGCCCGCATTATAGTTCCGGTGATGGAATTCGAACCCATGTCCACCGAGGTCCGAATTCGAGCTCCGTACCGGCTAGACCACCCCGACACTATTTTTTCTACTTTAAATGTTGTACGGGAACAGCCATAACAGCTGCTGTTTTTTACAAGTGCTAACATGTTGATCAATAAACCATGTCAATTTAAATAGGTAAACAAATTCCCATGTTATGACTTAATCTCTATACTTTGACTATAATCCTATTAACGTGTCAAACACTCCCCCTAAGATCATTTTGTATAATTGACTTACCTGGATAACTCGATTTCCCCAAAATTATCAATAAATTTATTCGCTTTTTTGTAAAGCTTATTCGTTATCAAAATGTGGGGTAATCTTACTTTTTAGTAATGTTTTATCTATGTCGAAATTATTGTTTATTATATATTGAAACGTATAAGATTACCTCTTGCATCCTAGATTTACACAGTTGTTACACAATTTTGTACAACATTTTGCAAGTTATCCCCATGACTCTTACTGCATTTAATTGATTCTTTTTGCTAATAAAAAGTACAATCTTCATACTAATCCTTAATTGTTACCTCACGCCATTACACCATAATATAATGAAATTAAATTATAGGTCATTAACCAGCACAGGTGTTACATAATTGTAATGCTACAGTATCTATTATGTTAGTCTGTAAAGCTCCACTGCGACATTATTTATAAATAATATTTATCTAAAATTAACCTTTAAATTTAATTTAAATATTGGTTTTTATTCTCATTTTAGAAAAACGGTGTGAATCAAAATCTGAATAATTTAGAAATGTAATGATCTTCGATCATTGCTCTGATTAATTGCATGCTTATATTATTAACTATGGATGTTCTCTGTAGATACAAATATAAATTTTCACAATAAATTTAGTTGTTTTTTTTGGCAGTGTGATTCAACACCATTTATCTTACTTTTCTATATTGCGTTCAACTAATAACCATGTTACAATAATTGACAATAATTACCAATAATTTTCCATGTCCATTTTAATACAGTTCCAAATTAACCTACAACACACATCCTCGTAAATATTGATAAAGGTAGGAATAGAACTAACAAAATGTATATATCAATTTCTAATATTTGTGAAGCTAAAATGATCCATGTAAGTTGAACGTTGAAAAAGAATAAAGTGGGAAGATTCGACAACTTCATTAGACAAAATTGGGTAAATTATATTTTGATCTTTGCTAATGGCACTATTTATAAGTCTTCTATTGTGGCTTTGCCAAATAACGACTATATGAAAAATGTGTTTTTTTGCCAAGATAGGAGCAAACATGAAGCGGTCTGATAAAACCGCATTGATGCAGAATCAGATAGAGAATGATGATTATTATTTGCAGGATTTCATGGAAGATGGATATGTTGTAGAAAGAAAGAAATAGTTAATAGCAAATATTTAATTCATTCTAGTTAAAATTTCTATATTTAGTTTGCAAAATGTTCGAATTCAAAAATTGAATTTACAATTACGTGGAACAATCTTAATGCTCTATATTATTTAGAGCAAAATAATTTTGAACACAGGCATTGAAATTCATAATTATTTAACAGTTACCCAATATCGGAAAGGAAGTCATACTAATGTCAAATTATTTGGCACAACCATATTTGTAATTTCGAAAAGCTGATTGACTTAAGCACGTTATAATATTGCGTGATTTCGTGCACATTTATCTGAACATTTTGATTGAATGTAATTGACTAAGGACAAGAGATAGTAAAGTCCATTTTAGGATTTATGGTAAAATCAATCAGGGTGTGATACTTTGAATATATCACAAATCTGAAGCGTTTCGAATGCAAATATTTGATTCTATCATGTCAATAATCGCACTTGTATCTCTATTTTAATAATGTTATTTTCAAAGTGTACGTACTACATGAAATGATCAGTTGTACCTATTCCGTGGTAATTAAATCCAGGTAAAATAGGTGACTGGAGTAATAAACTGTCAAAGGAATGACAACGGTTTTAAGAAAAACTGCCTTAACAAAGACAAATTGAAAGAAGGCGGATCACATAGAAGTTGCCCAGCTTTGCATAAAATTGGGAATCAACTGTGTAAATCCACCAACGGCAGTGGAAATGGTAGTCTCCATTTATTAGTTAACAACCAACCATTCAAATGGAACGATTATTTGAAACAGGTACATATTCAACCTACATCAGGTAGCATTGTAGATTTTGATGAAGATATAAACGTGTAATTCACGTTATTCATGTAATTCAAACGTGAAAAGTAATATAGCAGATAGCTGTAGCATGAGGATGATGTAACACCTGTGTACATTAATTATCTATAATTTAATTTCATAATATTATGCTGTAACCGATATAGCAACATCGTATGTAATGGTGTGAGGTAACAATTATGATTAGTATAAAGATTGTACTTTTTATTAGAAAAAAGAATCAATTAAACGCAGCAATATTCATGAAGATAACTTGCAAGAATTTGTACAAAATTGTAAAACAATTGTGTGAATTTAGGATAGAAGAGGTAATTTTATATATGATGAACAATGATTTTAACATAGACGGATCATTATTAATTTTTATGAAAATAGTTTATATTATCATATAGCCTTGTTAATCTCGATAAAGGAATTAATATAGCATAAAGGTGGATAGATCAATGAATAGTTTTGAGGAAATCAAGTAATTCAGGTTAGTCAATCGTTGAAAAGAATCGAAGTGGGAAATTTTGTCAATTTTATAGGACTGAAGTCAATGTATGGAAATTATGTAATAGCATGCAAATATGTACATCCATTGAACTTTACATGGCTTATTAATCAACGTGTCAACACCTGGAAAAAAGGCGCACTTGTTAGGGCATTCATTGGCTTTTACATTATTTTTCAAGTGGCAACACGCAGCAGATAGCATGCATGTTTTCCGTTCGTCTAGTAAACATAATTTTGTTTATTTTTGTTAGCAAGTCAACAAGTCATTTGCTTGTTATTCCCAACCACATAGATTCATTTGGATGCAACTGATTATGTAATGAGAGCATGTTGTATGTCATTTTGATTTAACATTTTAGATGATGCTAACTGTAAATTATTTACCAATAGTTTACCAATAAATTTTTAAATTTAATTATATTTTGAGTCAAATGGACCGAATATTGTATTAGGGGGATGCTAATGATCCTGAGGATTTGAGTAATGCTTATAAAGTCTCAATTTCCAATGATCGTGATATTCCTGACTGTTAGTCCTCCACGTGGTGCATCCTGGACTAGGTGCCCCTAGGCATCTAGACTAATAACAGCAGGGTCCGAGTGCACAGCGATATAACTGGGCTTCCGCTACGGCGGGTGGGTGCGAACATACACCCAGGATACTTAAAAGTATCTAAATGTATACGTATATCATATGTAGTCCTTGGGCTAAGGGAGATAACCCTGACAAAAAATCAAGCGGCCTCGTCAATCTTTGCGAACAGTGGCGACGTCACATGGATGTTATCTACCAGCCAAGAAACTTTGTTATTCTTCCACGTTTGTCTACGCTTGTCAAACCATCGAAATCGATCGTTCTACATGTCGTATAAATATGGGAAATAATGAAGAGGTGACCACGTCACAAACCAAAATGAATATTGTATTAGGAAGTAGCTGATATTGAATGCAGTTCATGTATGCCATTTACATCATAATCATAATAGTATCAACAATGATTTCCAATACCAAAACAGTATTCATCATTGATTGATTTAAAGAATTGGAGTTATGCATTTGATGGACACAATTGAACGACAGGTGTATTACCAACATACCTTGGTATCTGTTTGTCCAAAACCATTTTATTACTCTCTACTTTACCGTCACCAATTGACACAATAATTATTGACAATACATTTTATTGTCTCTTTAATGGAATACGAAATTGTTAGTAGTATGACTTGAAACACTACATTCGTTTTCCCGTCCTCAATATGTTCGTTCAATTTTTACAACATATGTGATGTGACAAAAATAATTCAAACTCTGCTTACATGTGTGATCTACCAATAAATATATAGTTTACAACGCCATTGCGTATATAATTTATTATCATTATTACAATACCCTTTTGCTTTAAATAATAACATCAAAGTCTCGTAATTCAAAGAAAACATGAGACAGCAAAATGTTTCCATGTATTTGAACATTCTGCCAAACGTTTTGCTTGATCCCATAAAACATTCATTTCAATTTGATCTTCCCGAATAGTTCTTAGCCAAGTTGTCTGTGGTCTGCCAACCTTTCTTTTACCATTTACAATTGTCTATTCCAAAACCGTTCTTGCTAGTCTTTCGGGCGGTAAACGTAGAATTTGACCAAGTAATTTTCTTCGTCTAATTGTAATGATGTCATGGAGTGAACAAGAGTCAGTTTTTTTCATGATCTCATTATTGTTTGACTTAATGCACAACACTTTTGTCTTTAAACAATTAATCCGTAAACCAATACGAGAACTGATATCACTGAGTCGTGTTGTCATATTTTGCATCATTTCTGGAGTTTCACTGAGTAGACCAATATCATCTGCAAAATTCAAATCTGTTAATCTGCCTTGATTCCATTTGATACCATAAGACAAATTATTCATGGATTGAGTCATAATAAAATGAATTACCAGAAGAAACAAAAACGGTGACAAAATACATCATTGACGTACTCTCGTGACAATTTCGATTTCAATATTAGATATTAATCGGGATTATAATAGTTGAATATTGCATTCGTAAGAATAAGGTGCAGTACTCTTTCCGTTTTTATGTTCACTGTACGTAGATCTATTACAAGTTCCACAACCGTCACAATTTTTTTAATTTGCCGATGATATGGTCTTGTGCATAAAAATTTCATTAAATAATGATCTAAAAGTATTTAAAAATTATTTCAATAAAATTAAACTTTGGTCTATTAACCTTGATCTCAATTTAAATTTATCAAAATGCAAGCTGTTTAAATTTACAACTAGGTGTCCAACAGAAAAAATAAAGGTGAACAAAGCATTCAAATTAAATTAAGTACCTTGGGGAAAACATAAATAGAAAACGTACCGGATGTGATCATATAGAGCATATATTTATAAAAACCAAATCCTTATGCTGCTATATAAGAAGATTAAGAAAACTAAATGTTGATAACTACATTATTAAATTGTTTGTTCCATTCTGTTTTCATCCTTTAATATTATATTGCTCACCTGTAATTTTTCATGGTTTATTAAAACAAGGTTATGTTGTTTTAGAAAGATGCATATCATTAGTGTCAGAATCTTCAGGAATCGAATATTCTATCTTATTGAATGATATTGTTAATAAACATTATAAATCTTGTATACAATTAGCATCAAGGAATAAAGGTAATAAAAATCACCCACTACATACAGCTTTAAACAAATCTAAAGCATCTGGTAAAACGAGGAGAACTTACCTGCGCTCGAATTCGGACCTCGGTGGGCATGGGTTCGAATCCTACCACCGGCACTAAAATGCGGGCCCACGTTCGGCTTCGCTAAAATGTCACTGCTGAAAGATGTTTCTCGTAAACATTCAAAGCAGCAAACATTAAAAAAATAATTTTAAAAAAACTAATCAATACAAAAACTCACGTCTGTCATGCTTATCCAGAATATTAACCAAATCAGAATCAAACAAAGTTGAATTTGTAACAAACCTATCAAAGTAGGAATCATTCCACACACTCATTTATTTCAACTAATTTTACAGTATAATGTAACTGTACCTCTCAATCATTCATTCAAAGTAGATTAATTTTGATTCTATTTTAATCACATATTAACCGTTTTCACTTGAATAAATTGTCATTACTTGTACTACTAATCTATTAACGTTTTGTTGTTAATAATTTATGTATCTTTATTGCTGATGAACATGTATCTGTAGTGAGATATTAAAGCTTAATGTAATAATAATAATAATACAATTATTTATCTTTTATTTTTACTGTCTATATCTCCATCCTAAGGTGTTTCGTTCTTTCATTAATATTCAATGATTCATTATGTATTAATCAAGTTTAAAGAATTATGTCGATTAAAAGTCATTGGCGGCGATTCCTTTACAGTCCGAAGCGCATTCTACCGTAAACCCTCCTCTGTTTTCAAAGTATACAACTGATTCAATTGGTTCATTGCTTTTCCTGTCCACAATGCATACACGCTCCATTCCTTGAATTTTGAATTTCATAACTAATTGAATAGAAATGTTTGATGAGATTACCACTTTTCCCAATGTCCCAACCTTGTATTAGACTATTCACCTCCCCATAAAAAATATAAAGAAGGTAATCATTACACCTTACAAACATAGAATATGTTGGTTCGATTAGTAAAACTTTAATTACCTCGAATTATTCACAAATGATGTAATACAATTATTTATGTATTCATTTTGCTTACAGCCTATCATTATGCAATTGAATACATAATTTGTATTTTTCGTTACTTGATGCTGATTGACTGACACACGTCCTATTGATGGTCAGTTTCACTATGTAATCAAACGGCGAGATTTTATTGGCTAGATTTTGTGTTGGTTACATGACCAAACATCTATAAAAGCGACCAGAGTCAGCATTACACTAATTGACTCTTCGTCGGATTTCGCATACACACAAGGTACGTTTTCATTTTGATGTTTCAGGAATTGTCAGTAAGAGAAATGTAGGTATTTAATAAAATAGAACACTTTATACATAGCAGCGACTATAGATTATGCATATTTTTTAATATTTAATTTTAATAGAACTAATTTTTCCATTCTCTATTGACCATATAGTGAAATATGGATGACAAGCCGAGTATGGGTAAAATTCCCAAATGCACCAAAGCACATATGATGCATTTGATGCAAGTGTGTTTGAGTGAATTTCTGGGAACGATGGTATTGTGTTTTGTCATTCTGATGCACGGATCAACTGCTATACTCAACCTGAATGTACCTGGTCCATTTGTTGTCGGCGTGTCGTTTGTCTGGTTGGCATGGGTGTTCGGTCCGGTCAGCGGATGTCAAATTAATCCGGCTGTCACATTGGCCCTGTTCATTACCCGTCGGGTGTCGGTTGTATACCTGATTGGCATCTGGATTGGTCAGTTCGTTGGAGCTATTGTCGGTTCGTGGATCGCACTCAGGTTGGCACCGTTGAATGCCATGCAAAGTGCGACATTGGGTGCAACGATTCCCGCTACATTCGTTTCAACGGGTCAAGTGTTTGTAATGGAAATGTTCGGTGCAATGGCGATTATCATGTTGGTTTTGTCGTCGGCAGAAGAATTCAGAGACTCGGCATGGGCTGGCAACGTGTTTTCGCATTTCCCCGTCATGTTGGGATCAACATTAGCTATGGTTGCATCTCTCTTCGTAAGTGTTATCTGTTTATCAATAAATGATGATTTGTTAAGAATTGCACAGTTAACATTGATTAAACAAATGCCAATTAACAATTGTGTTTATCAACTGCAGGGTCCATTTACGGGAGGTGGTTTCAATCCAGCTAGAGCTCTGGGACCAGCTATTACACTTGGCGTTTACACAAAAACTTGGGTATGTTCAATGTGTTTTATTAAGTAATGTTTTTACAAAATATAATGTTGTATTCTGTAATTTATATTTCACACTCTGGAATATTTCTATTTTACGTTGTTTATTTGTGTTCAATTCATTTTCAAATTGTGAAAAATATTTGCACTTAATTTTAATGTCCTACTTCATTTCATCATTTGGTTTGTGTGTTGTTTAATTCGCATGTAGATCTACATCGTTGCTCCGTTTGTGGCATCCATCTTGTCAGCTATCATCTTCGACATTGTGCTCAGTCCAGCATTCTCAATGTGCCGTGTCGTTGCTTGTTGCACTAAAAAGGATTTTGACCGGAAGATGGACCACAGCCGCAAACAGTAAGTGAATTTGACAAGAAGTGGTTTATTGTGCAACAATGTAGAATCATTTGATTGAACATTTAGTCTTGTGTGTGCTAGTTGTATCTAGTTGTTTAAATCTGTTATTGACAATAGTATAAACAAAGTCATTCAAAATTATGAAAAATGTGATTTTTCACAGACGATGTTTGAATTAATTTAAATATTACTTTTTGTTTTTATTTTAGATTACCGATGTGAATCGAAATTTGAATAATTTAGAAATGATCTTAGATCATTGCTCTGATTAATTGCATGCTTATATTATTAACTATGGATGTTCTCTGTAGATACAAATATAAATGTTCACAATAAATCTAGTTGTTCTTATTTGGTAGTGTGATTCAACACCATTTATCTTACTTTTCTATATGGCGTTCAACTAATAACCATGTCACAATAATTGACAATAATTACCAATAATTTTCCATGTCCATTTTAATACAGTTCCAAATTAACCTACAACACACATCCTCGTAAATATTGATAAAGTTAGAAATAAAGCTAACAAAATGTATATATCAATTTCTAATATTCGTGAAGCTAAAATGATCCATGTAAGTAGAACTTTGAAAAAGAATAAAGTAGAAAGGTTCGACAACTTCATTAGACAGAACCCAAAGCATAGAGACGATGCAATGACATGCGAATGTACTCACCAATTTAACTTTGCATAGCTTGACTACGTGGTTTTCGCCAAATGTCAACTACATGATGCAGAATAAAATAGAAAAAGATGATTATTATTTACAGAATTTTATGGAAGATGGATATGGTGTAGAAAAAGGAAAGAAATTTTTAATACGAAATATTTAATTCATTCTAAATAAAGTTTCTATATTCAGTATGCAGAATATTCGAATCCAAAAATTGAATTTACAATTACATGGAACAATTTTAATGCTCTATATTATTTAGAGTTGTATAGTTTTGAACACAGGCATTGAATCTGATGATTATTTAACAGTTATCCAATATTAGAAAGGAAGTCATACCAATGTCAAATTATTTGGCACAACCATGTTTGTAATTTCGAAAAACTGATTGACTTAATCACCTTATAATATTTCGTAATTTTGTCCACATTTATCTGAACACTTTGATTGAATGCTATTGAATGAGGGAGGACAGGCGATAGTGTGTTGGGACGTCACCAATTTACGATTGATAAATAACTCCTGCGGTGGATCACAATAAAGTCGGATTGTACGATGTAACAGCCAATGGACTGGATGACAAGTCTATTCCTGTATAAATGTTATGTGTAATTTGGAACATTTGTTTCTGTCGGAAAGCTTGTACTTTGTTCCCGTTTTGAACCTTGGAAATATTGGGTTAAGGTGCCAAAATATTTAGATAATAAGTAGCTCACTTAAACGCTAATCCGTGCAGAACTCAGGCATAACAATAACAACAGAGACCGAATGCACAGCGATATAACTGGGATTCCGCTTCGGCAGATGGGTACAAGTGTATACTCAAGATACCTAAAATGTATCTTAAGATATATGTATTCAATATGTAGCGTCCGGGCTAGGAAAGATAACCTTGACAAAAAATCAGGCGGCTTTATCAATCTTTGCGAATAGTCGCGACGTCACAAGGATGCCATCGAAATGCCAAGAAACGACGTTTGTTATTTTTATCAAACGATCGGAGTTTATTGTTTGAATATGCCGTATAAATGTAGAAATAATTAAATATGTATATATGATTGGGTTAGGTAAAGCATTCCATAACATTATCAATAAAATTTAATAGTAAAATTAATTTTTCTTTTGTACCTAATCGTTTTTTTTTTGAAAATGTATCTTAAAAACAATATTTTAAACACAAAAAATGTAATTATAGTCCTTTTCAACGTGCTTTAAAATTAACTTTGCCATATAATTGGTTGCTGTCACCAGAACTATCATTCAGTGCAAGATCTATTGTTAATACAATTAATAATTTGTGTTTACTAATAAATGCGAAAATTTATATCAACACAGTTGTTTTTTTATTAATTCAAGAATCCTAGCTAAACAAATATATTGATGATCATGTCCTTATGTCTAAATGTTCACTTTTTACTTTTATTTTGTATTGTTTTGTTTGATGGCTTTAATTAAATGTTTTGTATATGTATGCTGAATATACCTTTATTGATGTGTAAATGCTTATATTAACAAATAATAAATAAAATTTCAATTGCCAGTGTGCCATCCAATGCTTAGAATTCCAGTTCAATACCGTTATCGCGGACCGTTATTTAATTCTCAAACAGATGCACAAGCTAAGCTGCATTCTACCCAACCGACCCGTATTGTCGTGGAACTTTTTTATCAGCCGTTTTGGTATTTTGTCTTTCCAAGCCCAACTGGGCAATTCCATCCAAGCCGACATGGATACAAGTAAGTCGTGTGAAAAATAATATTTTATTAAAATTACAATACTACTTTATCGATAATAAGTAGCATTTTGTACATAGTGTCAATTTTTGTCCCATTCAAGTTACCGATCTAAACGGCTATCATCGAAACAGCGACCAGTTTCAAATTCAATTTGAAAGAGCCGTTTTTGCAAAAAACAAACTAAATTGTTTAAAATCGATTAGTCAACATTCGAAAGCATTTGCCATTGTGGGATTTGGAGATTCGTTGGATCAGCTCTTTGGACTCCATTCGAACCAAATGTCAACAGCAGCAGGAGATTCGAACATGTCGACCGATGTCTCGTCCAAAGATCGAACATTTTGGCCAACATCCAAATTGAATTCGAATACAAGTGGCGTTTCAGGTTGGTCGTTTTTTGATGATAAACTCACGTCTGTCGGGGTTGTAAAGTTAGTTGAGCGCGCTAGACTCGAAACTGGATGGACAGAGATTCGGGTGTCAGCAACGGTATTGCTTGGCTTTGCTAAATTTGTACTTGCTGAAATATACTTTAAAAATACACAAGTATTATTCTGAACAATTACTGCATGATGATAGGATTGCAGGTTTTATTTACAACTGTTGATATTTTTTAAACATTTTACTAGAAATGAGATTTCCTTATGCACTTGCACATACTGGAAAACCAACAGTTGCTGTATACTATTAAAACTACCTTGTACTTTATTGTGAATCGTGATTAACTAGTCTACTGCAAGTGATTACACGATTTGTTAGTTAACAATTAATCATTTACTTTATAAACGTGTTTTAATTATTCATTTTCGAAGAGTGTGCGTACATTTTAAATTGCATTTTTGTTATTGTAGATCTCGTTTTTTTAATATTGGATTACTGTTTTGTGTTTACTTCCTCTTCTTGTATAAAAGGTTGCTGGTCACTTCTGTCCATTTGGTTTCGTATTGGAACCCAATTGGAAGCATTATAATTATTAAATAGTATTGTCGTGGGTTTTATACTGCCCGATAGCCTTTCTGTTGCGAACCCTCCTCCTTTATCTAGGTTTAGGACTGGCTAGATCGGTTCATTTCTGATCCTTAATAAAGCTAAATTTGCACTTGCTGAAATATACTTTTGAAATACACAGGTATACTTCTGAACAAGCGCTCGACTCGAAACTGGGAAGGCACGGGTTCGAATCTCACAAATGCCGGTCCACGTACGGCTTCGCTCAAATGTTCACTGCTAAAAAAGATGTTTCCCGTGAAAATAAAAATAAAATACTTTTACAATATATTTCACAGATTTGGATACAACCGGCGACGCAACAGAGACGGAGAAACTGAAATTCAGTCACGGTTCGCGACGATCTCGGCCGTCAATTGCTTTTATTTGCGATTTAATTACAAGTATGTCTCAGTTTTGCAATTTTATTGATTTAACGTACTTAATAATTACTGTTACTATTGTAACATCTGAGCGTGCAAAGTTAGCAACATAGCTTAGTTTTTGTTGTATACCCGAGCGTGTGGTCATTTTTCAATTGGCTCTTACTACAAGCAGTTGCTTGACTGAACCCATCGTTTAAAAAGTAAACAATAAATATGGGGAAAATGTTGATAAGTGCCGGAGACGTCTCAACAGTACAGCACCCGACTCGAACCTGCGAAAGTACGGTTTTGAATTTTATAAATGCGGGACAAAATGCAGGTCCACGTTTGGCTTCAATTAAATGACTACTACTGAAAAATGCGTTTCCCCCACAACAATCAAAGTAGCAAACATATATTTAAATAATCATCTTACATATATGTATGTATAGGTACATTTTACTATCGCTTTTGGAAACGCCATTACCTATATCAATATTCAATGTTAATAGGGAATAGAGTAGTTAAATATTGCATTCGTAATAACTAAAGCAAGTATACAAAATTTCTAAATCATCATTTTAAAATTTTGCTGTTATTTATTTATTTATTTTTATTGATGGTGAAAATGTATTTTACGTTGAATGCATCTCTAGTGAGCTATTAAAGTTTAATATAACAATAATAATATTTTTTTAAAATTTATTTTATGTTTTCTATTTCGAATGTTTTACGAGAAACATCTTTCAGCAGTGGACAATTATTCTTCTCCTATTTTCATTGTCTATACCTCCTTTCTAAAGTTCTTTTATTAATATTATGTATTAAGCAAGTTTGAAAAATTATGTCCATTAAAAGTCATTGGCGGCGATTGCTTTACAGACCGAAGCGCTTTCTACTGCAAACCCTCCTTTGTTTTCCAAGCATACAACTGATTAAATTGGTTCATTTCTCTTCCTGTCCACAATGCATGCACGCTCCATTCCTTGAATTTTGAATTATCATAACTAATTGAATAGAAATGTTTGATGAGATTACCACTTTTCCCAATGTCCCAACCTTGTGTTAGACTATTCACCTCCCCATAAAGAAATATAAAGAAGGTAGTCATTACACCTTACAAACATAGAATATGTTGGTTCGATTAGTAAAACTTTAATTACCTCGAATTATTCACAAATGATGTAATACAATTATTTATGTATTCATTTTGCTTACAGCCTATCATTATGCAATTGAATACATAATTTGTATTTTTCGTTACTTGATGCTGATTGGGTGACACACACGTCCTATTGATGGTCAGTTTCACCATGTATTCAAACGGGACAATTTTATTGGCCAGATTTTATATTGGTTACCTGTCCAAATATCAATAAAATCGTCCAGCTTCAGCATCACACTAATTGACTCTTCGTCGAATTTCGCATACACACAAGGTATGTTTTCATTTTGATGTTTCAAGAATTGTCAGTAAGAGAAATGTAGGTATTTAATAAAATAGAACACTTTATACATAGCAGCGACTATAGATTATGCATATTTTTTATTATTCAATTTTAATAGAACTATTTTTCATTTCTCTATCGACTATATAGTGAAAAATGGATGACAAGCCGAGTATGGGTAAAATTCCCAAATACACCAGAGCATATATGATGCATTTAATGCAGGTGTGTTTGAGTGAATTTTTGGGAACGATGGTATTGTGTTTGGTCATTCTGATGCACGGATCAACTGTTATACTCAACCTGAATGTACCTGGTCCATTTGTTGTCGGCGTGTCGTTTGTCTGGTTGGCATGGGTGTTCGGTCCGGTCAGCGGATGTCAAATTAATCCGGCTGTCACATTGGCCCTGTTCATTACCCGTCGGGTGTCGGTTGTATACCTGATTGGCATCTGGATTGGTCAGTTCGTTGGAGCTATTGTCGGTTCGTGGATCGCACTCAGTTTGGCACCGTTGAATGCCACCCGAAGTGCGACATTGGGTGCAACGATTCCCGCTACATTCGTTTCAACGGGTCAAGTGTTTGTGATGGAAATGTTCGGTGCAATGGCGATTATCATGTTGGTTTTGTCGTCGGCAGAAGAATTCAGAGACTCGGCATGGGCTGGCAACGTGTTTTCGCATTTCCCCGTCATGTTGGGATCGACATTAGCTATGGTTGCATCTCTCTTCGTAAGTGTTGTCTGTTTATCAATAAATGATGATTTGTTAAGAATTGCATATTTTACATCAACTAAACAACTTGTGTTTATCAAATGCAGGGTCCATATACAGGCGGCGGTTTCAATCCAGCTAGAGCCCTTGGACCGGCTATTACACTTGGCATTTACACAGATATTTGGGTATGTTTAATGTATTTTATCAAGTATTGATTTCACAAAATATAATGTTGTATTCCGTAGTTTATATTTCACAGTTTGAAATAATACCATTTCACGTTATCTATTAGGGTTTATTCCATTTTCAAATTGTTAAAAATTCTTGCTCTTAATTTTAATATCTTACTTCAATTCATCATTTGGTTTGTGTGTTGTTTAATTCGCATATAGATCTACATTTTTGCTCCGTTTGTGGCATCAATCTTGTCAGCTATCATTTTCGACATTATGCTCAGTCCAGCGTTTTCAATGCGTCGTGTGATTGCTTGTTGCACTAAAAAGGATTTTGACCGGAAGATGGATTTCAGTCAAAGTGGGTAGGTAGATGTTGCTTCTTATCAAAATTGGAATTCTTAAAATTATTTAAAATAATATTTTACTAAAAATAATTCTCAAGTTTATTTGAAATATTGCTGTTTATTTTCATTTTAGTTGATCGTTGTGAATTGAAATTTGAATAATAAAATGTATTTCGCTTAACCTACTATGCTGCTTTATTGTTTATTAATTATATTATATGTTTATTTATGCAAATCCCAGTTTTTAAAGAAATATACTTTTTGCAATTAAATTGATTGTTCCTTTCGGTTATGTAATCACTCACCAGTTACTGTACGACTAATAATGGTGTCACAATTCCAGGTTTGACAATAAGTATGAATAATCTTCAAAGTGCACTTTAAAATGGTTCTAAATTAGCCTACAACACATATCTCTGTAGATATTGATAAAGGTGGAAATATAACAAATAAAATGGATATATCCATTTCTAATATTGGTGCATGTGAACTAAACCATAAAATTTGAACTTTGAATAAGAATTAAGAGAAAGCGACAATTTCATTAGACAAAACCAAATTATAGAGATTGTACTCACCTATTGAACTTTACGTAGTTTCTTGTAATCGTATTGATACAGAATTAAATAGAGAATGTATTAGTTGCACCTTATGAAAGGTGGATATGTTGTAGAAGTAGGAAAGGAATTTCCTATTCCAAATATTAAATTTATTCTAGACAAACTTGCTATATTTAGTGTGCAGAATGTTCGAATCCAAAAATTGAATTTGCAATCACATAGAACAATCTTAATGCCCAATATTATTTAGACTAACAAGATTTGTAAATAATCTTCGAATTGCTAAATTTGGTCCTCGATTTTTGGAAATAAATTATCTGCCAATTGTGTAATAAATTAATTTTTTTGAAATTATTGTAACAATTTATCTTGTCAAGTATTATGTACAAGCAGCTGGAATAGTTCTACAAAATGGCATTAAATATTTACACAAATCATTGACGAAAGCCCAATTTTAACATTTTGTGGTCATTCAATTTTTATTTCCCTTGTTTAAAGATTGTGCCAATCTATTGTCATAATTTATTATTTTCTTCCAATGATACAATAATTGACTAATGATTTTAATAATACACAATACATTTAACCTAAAAAAACGTTCATTTATTGTTTAGATGTAAACATTATAAATGTTAAAGTAATTTAATACAAAGTTTATTTTGGCAACACGAAACAAGTTTTATTAAATATTATGATATTTTCATGAATGAAAAAAGCCATATATATGTATTTAGTACTTTGAATGTTTTGAAGAGAAACGCTCGCCTTTCAGTAATGGGCATTTTAGCGAAGCCGAATGTGAGACCGCACTTGTTGGGCCGAGTCGAGTGCGTTGTTCCGCTAGACCATTCCGGCATAAAAGTTCTTGTTTATTGTCCATCGAATCGTCGCTAATTTTGGCGTCGAATTCCACCATCGAAGCTACAAGACTTTGTCTTACAATAAACTGACTGTACATTTGCTAATTCCGTCCAACATTTAAGTAATAACAATAGAACACAACAAGATACGACACTAATCTCACTATTTTCAAAACCGCTTTGAGCCAATTTGTGACTGGGCATAATGGACATGCTTATTTTTAAAATGTTTTTTTTTGTAAAACACCTGTGCAATAATTCTTAATATTAATTAATTTACACAAACCGACTATTCCACCAAAGAGTAACCGTTTTACCAATTAGATTTAAATAAATCTTTTGTAATAGTGTTAGATTAGTCTAGTGGTACTGTGCTGGAGTTGACCTTGGGTTGCGCAGCGTGTTTCAGTTCTACTGTCGGATACGAGACTGACTATATACGTGCAGGATATTAATGTCACAATCATGCAGTATGCAACATCACTTATTTATATTAAGGACATCTAAGTTTTACTATTTATATTTTGTATGATCTAGAAACCATTACTTTTAAAATTATAATAAAAATAATGTACCGGGGTGGTCCTACAATACAAAGCTCCATTTAGACCTGGTGGCTATGAATTCGAATCGCACATTCAAAGCAATACTCCGCCTAGTTTGGATTAGAAATAATTCAATCTAGCCAGTCCCAAGCCTGGATAAAGAAGGAGGGTTTGAGCGCGCAAGGTTGGCAACCTGGCCTTTGTAAAAATTTATACTGCTGCGGAAACAATGAAAGATGACGCCATTCCGGCAAACAACAACGTATCTAGATGGCAAAGTTACCAGATGACAAGGTTGAGTGAAAGGTGAAAGAAAGCGCAATCTTCAATTTGCAGAATATTTAATGCCAACAAGACTTTGTTATTGTTGTTGTTGTTGTTTTGCTGTAATTGTTGTCTTATTGCCCCATGCTTATTATTATAGCAAAAGGGTTTTGTATTATATATATATATATATATAATTCAAAGCAATAAGCATATATAAAATAAATTATTTAAAATATTGTTTTATTTACCAACTCTTCGTCTTTAACTGGCCGTAGAATATTCATTTTACGACAGTTATGTCATTTAATATTGTGTTAATATTACACTTTTGGCTAATTTTCTCGCCTATTGTCAGTAGTCATATTTACACATTTTCTACTGACATGACATTTATCTCATAATCCCATTTGATGAAAACATTGTGGTCACAAAAGCGTATGCATTGCATAAAAATTACTATCCTATATTTTATCCCAGGAATGAATTTTATAATTTACGACCATTAACACCTAGAATAACAATCAAATCATTTAATCATTTGGCGTTAGTAACCAGCGTTGCCTTTTCTCAATATCCAGTTGCCAACAGTTTTTATATATATTCATATTTAAGTCTGAAATAACAAGCAAAAACTTTGTAATTAACCAACGTTTTACTTTACTGTATTTAAAAAAAATTGCAATTAACAATTTTCAGTCGTCATTGAGGAAAAGAATACACATTTACATTTGTGATATATAATGGGAAATTAAATAGAGTGAAAATGTTTTTCTAATGAAAATAGAGAAAATGACAACATAAAAGTCAGGAATGATTATATATCTATATATATAGTTTTAAAAACTTTTAAAACAAATAATGTTCATTATATTGACAAATCTCGAAAATGACATCTTGGATCGATTGTGATTCAAATTAAAATCTAAAACTAAAAAGGCACAGTTTGTTATTAGAATTGCGCCATTATTTAATAAAAATAATAACAACAGCGATAATAATAATAATAATAATAATAATAATAATAATAAATATTTTGTTAGTTATTGTATGTTTTTAAAACGAGGATAAAAGAGTAGATTAAATAGAGCTTTATTCTGGCGTGGGTTTAAGTCTACTTGACATTTGTACCGCGGTGGTCTAGCGGTACAGAGCTCGACTTGGATTTGCGTGGGCATCGGGGTTCAAATCCTACCACCGGCACTAAATGGCACTAATTAAAACGTGAAACTTTATAAGCATTACTCAAATCCTAAGCATCATTGCCATTTCTGTTTGCTAATCCCTACTGTCTAACTCCCTTCCCTCTCTCCTACATTTAAACAACAACAAAATCAACAAACGTTGGTGCCAAAGCCACTGCTTTATTAGTTCCAAGTTTGTATAGAATACCCAATGAATATACAAAGAAGTGGTCAAATGCGAATTGAGCTTGTAGAAGGTGGTCTAGCGGTACAGGTCTCGAATGTGGACCTCGGTAAACATGGGGCTTCGGATCCCACCACAAGCCCACTAAAATGCGGGCTTACATTCGGCTTCGCTAAAATGTCCACTGCTGAAAGATGTTTCTTGTTAAACATTCAAAGTAATAAACATAAAATAAATAAAAATTCTTGGCTAAAAGACAGTTTTCTTATGATAACGCTTATATGGTAAATTAATACTTTGAGATAAATTGGGTATATGTTAGGACCTATTTGCTGAACGGGGTTCTAGTAAATACCTAGTTATACCACTATGCACTCAATTCCTTCTGTTATTAGTCTAGATACCTGTGGACACTTAATCTAAGATGCACTACGTGAAACTGGAACAGTTACAAATTTGAGACTTTATAAACATTACTCAAATCATCGGCATCATCACCATTTCCTACATTTGAATGATTGACAATAATAATAATAGTAATAGTAATAATTTATAGAATCCTCTCTCTACCTATCCATTATTTTGCCCAAGATAATCATTAGTGTTTGGGGAATTCAAACACCAGACACTTGAATCTGCAAAACCGGATTTACTCTGCAATATTTACCAGTTGCCAGATATCGTCTAGCGATACAGCGATACAGGTTCGATTCCCACCTCCGACACTAACTGCGGACCTTCGCTTAGTTTTGCTAACTATATCCAATTGCTGAAAAGTGTTTCCCGTCAATCAAACACTGCATTATTTTTTTAATGTCATCACTATACTATTAAAAAATACCAACTACAATCTACTTACATTATAACATTATGATGAGAAATGACTTTATCCGCCTTATTCCATTTCATAGTCGATAATCGTGAGTTCTGTCAAAATCACGATCGATAAAACACGATTTGAGACGGTTCAAGGACGATGCACTGGACAATATTAATTCGTACAAAATGGTGGCCAACAGTGAACCGACAACAGGCCCAACTACGTAAATCTAATTTTAGAAAAATCAATAAATTAATTTTATTGGCTAACGACATGTATTTATTATTTCCGTTTCTTTTGACTCTAAATGTCTAAGTTGTACTAAAGCATTCCGTAAATGTTATTTTATAAGTAAAATATTATACGAAACACTAATATTTTATACCAATATTATTATGAATTTGTTATTAGGAGATAAGCAAGAATGTCAACAATTTTTAAAAATTAAAAAATCAAGCAAATTAAAAATAAAATATACTCTAAAATAAACTCCGCCTAATTTGGACCAGAACTGATTCAATCTAGCCAGAGGATGCCATTCCGGAATACAAGGGCAAAGAAGTGATTGCACGTACTCGGATGACAGGATTGAGTGAAAGCCGATTTGCAGTAACTTCAATCAGGCAGATAACGGCAAAGAAGTGAATGCGCCTAACTGGATGATAGAGTTACACAAATGACAAAACCTTAACCAGTGTTGGGACATGGAATGTGAGCACACTTTTTCGTACTGGACAGTTAGAACAAGTCTTTTGAGAGATGAAAAAGTACAACTTAGATATTTATGGAGTTGATATTTTATTGAGTAAAAATGCTGCTAAAGCTATGACTAGATAAAAGCCTGCGAAATTCAACACCCGATTTGAAAATTCGATATACTAAATTAAAATGAATAAAATTGTAATATAATAAAAATAACATAAATATTGTACACACCCACAAATCATCGTAATTGTTGTTGATTACGGCAGTTCCAAAACATCGAGCAGGATTTAAGCCTGGACCGTTAAAACCAGACTACAAATATATATATATATATATATATATATATATATATATATATATATATATATATATATATATATATATATAT